>JARWCS010367959.1:0-10370 GCA_034783895.1 Geukensia demissa | reverse complement strand
ATGCTTCATTTTTGATCCGTTGAAAAACATGGCTGCGGTTACTAAAAATAGAACATAGGGGTCTGACCAAAGATTTTTGCAAACTTTAGCAAAATTTTGACTGGGTAAAAGTGTTCAGCTTGATGAAATCTATCTGTGGTACAATTTTCAAGGAAATTCCATAACTCTTGTTGGAGTTACATGTATTGCCTTTTTTTGGACGTTTTATTTACCTAATTTTGAAGTAACAGTTGAAAAAATCTGAAACTCGAATAGATTTAGATGTAAATTTGTATGATTGTTTCTTAGGGTATTCTGCACAAAGTTTAAATTCAAGGCTGTTTTCAAGGCAACTTTGAGACAGGTGAGCGATTACAGGTTCCTAGGAGCCTCTAGTTATGAAACCGGGTCAATTGCTTATTTATGATGTAAATATATCATGCAGAGTGCATTTATGTGATTTTTGTTTTAATTTCCTATTTTGTTAGACTTGTAAAAATGAGATGTGGCCTGATTATCTATTAGATAACCATAAAAATGTCCTATTTTGTTAGACTTTTACAAAAATTAGATGTGGCCTGATTGTCTGTTAGACAACCATAAAAATATAAATTACAAAGATCTACAAGTCCCTAAATAATAGACACATATCCACATGCTAAAGCATGCTGTAAATGAGCTTAAAAATAAAATGTAATGGTATAAATATAACAACTGCCTCAGTGTTGTAATGGTTAGCATGCTTGCTTCAGGTATAGCAGATCATGGATTCGATCCCCAACCAGGTCAAACTAAGGACATTAAAATTGGTATTTGCTGCTTCTCAGCTCAGCAGGCAGCATTTAGGAGTTAGAGCAAAGATTGCTTGGCTCAGAGTCAGAATGATGTGTCTGGCTTAAGTGGAATGTCTTCCTGTGGAGTGTTTCTTTTGTTAGTTAGCATGTTAAAAAACCAGCTCAGCATGTCAGTTTAGTACAAAGCAGGATTTATTCATCATTATTTATTAATATGCTATCGTCCTGAATATGCATGAAATATTTGCCACTGGGCATTAATCAACATTCAATCAATCAATCAAATTTAACAACTATTGGCCAATAAGTACACAATGTAAAACAAGTAACACTTAAACATATAAAAATAACTCTAAAAACCAACTTCGTAAGGATTATTTTTAAAGTTGATACATAGTACGCAGAAAATTACAAATAAAACAAGAGACAAGATGTATGGACCTAAAAAAAATACATGCTGTTTCTGACAGCTAGTTCAAAATCCAAACAAAGTTGATAACAAACCTGGTTCTCTTAAGCTAAGACATCAATCAAAATTTTAGTGTAAAATATCATAAATAGCCACAGAAAAAAGATATTTTGCATTGCCAAAATTAAAAAGTAGGACAAAAAATTCAACAAAATAATGACTGAAATTAGGTTTGATGTAAATCATTCAACAGCAAGTAAAAATAGTGTTATAAAGATAACCTTTATGCATAAGCTTATTCAAGTAAATGACAAGTTACAATGGGTTGTGTTTAAATTTTTAGCTTTATTTACCACATTTCCAAAATTTGGGTTTGGTATTCCGTTTTCTCAATTTTCTGCAGGTTCAAATAATCTCTCAAAATATGTCTATATTTATAATAAGATTTTATAACTAAATTATGATAATGAAATTCTTTACTTGATAGTTTGATGGTAATACAAAGATTATGTTCATTAAAATCTAAAACATCAATGCATACATGTGAAAACAGACAAGTTGAGAGATATAAACACCATATAAAGAAGCCAAAGAGATGTCCTGTCAAGGAAGAGATAATTTACAAAAGGGAATGAGAAATCAACTCATTTGTCATATATTTTAGTTTTGATTTTACCGTGTGATACAGATATATCTAAATCCTGAAAAGGACAACTGCTGCTGCCCTGGTTAGCTTTATTTAAAGTAAGTTATCTGGGGTAAATTATAGTGACATATTTATAGAAGTCCTGGTTATTAAATGCGAACATATCATCAAGATAGTGGTATAAGTATTATTAAATTTATATATTAAATTAGATTAAGAAGGATCTTGTTAAGTATCGCCATAAATTTGGATTCACAGCAGTAAAGGAATAAGTCTGTAATTAAAGGGGCATAGAATCATCCAAACCAACAACCCTAGAAGATGTACTTTACAGTTCTAAGAGATAAAGCCATTTTCTTTGGTTGTTATTTTACTGTTATTGCATTTTTCAGAAGAAAATGCATGCAAAGTTCTTTGTAAGTCATTAATTAGTTTTGTTTAGTGTTATGTTTTTCCCTACATGTGACCATTTTGAATGGTAAACAAGCTACAATGCTTAGTCAGGACATTGTAAGATATAGGTTTTAATCCATTCAATGACTCCAAACAGAAAGTTATTTTGTTTCTCAAAAGACTTTTGTTAAAGAATAGCAGTCTTGAATGAAATTTTCATGCAAAAGTAACAACACTAGTTAATGGCCCTGAAAGGAATTTCAAGGTGGTTAAGGTATTGTAATGCATTTTGTGCTAAGTTTGATATCAAGCCATTTTTTCAACAGTTTTCAAAAAGTTCCTTTTATGTTTTTCTAAAGGGTCCAATAGCTATGTTAACTCAACCTCTCTGGTGGCAATGTGGATGGTGGATCAGCCCAAAAAATAAAATCTCTTGTTTGAGTCTCAATATAATGATTGTTATAAATCCATTTGTTGGTGTCGATAAAGAAAAGATGACATTGGTATACACTTTCCATAGGTTAAATGTAAAATAAGTTTCCCCACTGGCGACCAGCTTTGATAGAAATCTGATTAAGATATGTGTATCAAGATAACATTATTTGCTAATGATCTTGAGGGAGGCAACCATACCATGTTAATTTTTAGACAATTCCGAAAATTTCAAGTTAAAGAAATATGATAGGGTCCTTCAATAAACCAAATCGAAGGACAATGAAATATATTTACAAAGGCTTTTTTTTCTTTTTAAACAGATTGCATGCAGGAAAGAATTCATTTTGAAGTTTGCAAGATACCCATTTGACAGCATTTGCCAATACAAAAAATTTGTCGCATTTCTCAAATACAAAATTACAAACAGGCACTTGAATAATTGATATACTTTCCAATAACCTTTATATAAGAAGTTAAAAGTAAAATACATGCAATGCCTTGCCATCAGAGAAAATAAGTAGTATCTACATGTTTATTTCACTCTTTTGCCCATCCAGTACTTGGGTTTTTGTTTTAGTCCTTTAGTTATTTCACCAGCAGATCTGCGTACTTGTTTACGTTCCTTCCTGTGCGCTTGGTATTCCTCTTGTCTTTTTATCTCTCTTTGGCTCTGTAATATATTAACCAAACTTTACACTTTCAACTAACAAAACAATACAAGATGTATACTGTTTCCATGAAATGTGATATGCTATTAATATTTGCATTTGACCTTTCTAAACCTTTTATTGTTTTTCTACGTATGTTAATGGATTTTTCACCCCAAAGATATAAGTTTATCTTTGACCTTGGGGGAAAATCTTGCCTCGTAGGTACGTGAAATCACACACAAGGTTATTTTATATTTTTAAATTCCATATTTTCTTAAGTGTCTAATAAATGATATAATGGAATATTACAAAATATACCAACATATTACAGAATCCACACATCAACCATTTCCAAGATAGGACAAATTACTTCTAATTTTAAAATCACAAGTTTGCGTTCAAAAATTAATATTGTCACTTTTTCTTACATTATGTGCATATTAAATCATAAGATCAAATTCATGACTAAATTATTTTTCTGTATAGGTACCCATCATACAAGCACAAATTATTGTACGGTAGCCAGTATTTCTAGCTAGATTTTGACTTTATTTTCCAGAAATAGGTCAGGCTTTTTTCGCTTAGTTTGTATCAGCAACCACTTTCAGGGATGTATATATCTGTTTTATATGGGCTGCACTTTTCAACTTTAAAAAAAGATTGTATTTATTTACATTAACTGAGTTCATCACTTTTATTTTTTTCACTGGTTTTACTACTTTAAATGTGTAACATATATAAATTTAGTATTTTAAGATTTCAAATCACGTACATAATATTAGGCAAATTGAATTTATGTCTGCTTGACTGTTATATAGTATAAATAGTCTAGACAATACATTTGCCGAACCTCTGTGATTTCAATAACACATTGGCAATAAAACAACTTCTCTATTTTACTATAAGTCACATTCATCATTATTCTTGATTAGCAATATATGAATGTAATAATACACCCTGAGTTACGGTACAAATTCTTAATTCTTGGCAGTCAGTCATTTCTTGTGAAATTCAATCAAATGCCAGGGACTTGCTAAAGAAAATAAACGTAACCCAATCACTAATTTTCTGGAAATATCAAAATAAATAAGTAATTGACTTTAAAATGGAAGTATAGCATCAAGTGTACAAAATTTCAAATAAAAGGTATAACATAAAAAAGCAAATGATGAAATCAGTAAAGTATCATGTTCACTAGCCAAGAGGTTCAATCAAAGTGAAATAAGGGAGGTCCTGAGCAAAACCCTTGGCTATTGGAGATGTAAAGGAAAAGAAAACCAAAGGCCCCAAAGAGCCTATATAGGTTACCTAGGTCTGTCAACTAGCACCAGCGTCAATATATGAACAAATGCCTCATATAATTTAATGTTAAATTATGTCAATTTATAATGGCCATCCGGAATTTCTGATTGGCACAAAAATCTTCATTTTGTAAAGAATCATCCAAAAAACATTTACTTACCAAATCTTTTTGATCTTCTAGTCAGTTTCAAATGATAAGAAATTTGAACAAATTGCACATCAGTACCAATGTTAAAATATTTTTTTACTATCACCTATCTTGAATTTCCGTTAGGAACAAAAACAAAGTTCTTTTACAAAGTCAAGCAAGCTGTTATGGAATCCTAACATTTTTACCAGCAAGAAAATTATAACTCTTGTAAAGGACAATCCAAAGATCATTCAAACAATAGAATAGAAAAAGGGGGATATGGTGTAATTGCAATCAACTTGAAAGTTTTAGACACAAATGTAAAGCATTTTCCAAAGGATCAAATATTAAAAGAAATCCTGCATTTTCTATCTGCATAAATATATAACTTTTCTAGAAGAAAATCGGGAATAATTACACAGTTTTGACTTAAACGAACAGCTTTAACTTGTTAGCCAAACAGAACACACCTCTGAAAGCTGAATTAAGTTTGGGCAAAATAGCATCATATCTTTATAGGACCAGGCAATGAATACTGCTCCAAACTTAAGTTCAAAGTGACAAGAAGTTTTCAGAGAAGAAGTTTAAACTTTAAATGTTAGAAGACATCAATTGACGAAAAGTGCTATGAAAAACCTAAGTTTTAGCGGGTTAATTTATCAGCATTAAAGCAATATGAGCTATATGGAATGCTACTTATATGTTTGTAAATTGCTTTCCAAAAAAATAATTGTACCGTGACGACGTAAAAACCCCATATTGGAACACCATATTACAGGGTTGCTGTAAGCGAAAATTACACAGAATTACACTACAGTAGGCCAAACCTGTGGTATTGTGTTTACGTCATATCAACAACTACTTCTTTATAATTTGATTTTTTGCAGTGGTGCTTCAAGAGCACAAAATTCAACAGTAGCCTGTAGCTATAAGAGAATGTACATTTTAATCAAGTGCAAATGCAGTTTTTTCTCGAAACAGAAAAAACTTGGGATAAGTTTTGGACATAAGAGGTAGTTTGACTTGGTTATATGCCGGTTTTGGGGTGAAAAGCGCTTGTAGCACTGACCCTATTGATATCTAATGCATAGTGATCTTTAAGAACTCCAAAGTTAATGCATATTTTATTAACCACTGAACAAGTGATTAATGCGACCATGAAATAAGTTGTTGCAAGGTGTTTGTTATAACATAAATGCTATATCAATAGCTGCACATAAATTGACCTTGATTGCTGTATGTGTTTTGTCTATTAGTTTTATCAGTTTTAAAGAAGTACAATTTTTTCACAATGATTCCAATTTTTTTCCCTCATAATTTTATTACATACATTTTAGAGGGCTATTTGAGATAAATAAAAAGCAAACTTGTTTATAAACAAGAGGCTAAGAGTACTGAGCCGATATCACTCACTTGACACTTGCCACAGACTATTTGACTGCACCCTCTATATTGATTGGAACCTATTTTGTAATTTGAAATCTATTAACACCAAAGTGACTTCAAAATGTAAAAGCATCTTTCAATTCCCCCCTTTTTTCCATTTCACAAATAACAATGGAGTTTTGTAACAGTCATAATCATAATTCCCTTCTTATATCTTATGCGACTAACAATTATTGTGACCAATTACAGACTGTATTTACAAGTAACATGACAGGTGCCGCTAGTGGAGCTGTAGCTTTTACCTTTCTTGAGCACCTGATCTTGCCTTTCAGTTTTATAGGGTTCAGGCTCCTCAACCTTCAGTTTCTGTGTAGTGTTTTGAGTACAATTTTTTGTCTAATCAACCTCTTCCTTTGGTAATGATCCTATCTTAGTCTGTGATCTGACCATTTTTGTTTGCTGTTTAGTATATTTAAATTTTCCATTATTGGAGATTACAGAATGTTTTAATGTTTTGTATCAATCTACTTCATTCTTTCTGATGGAACACTTTGTAGGCAATTGAATTTATCTGATAGAGTACATATTTACTCAGTCTTTAACCATGATAAACAGAGAAAAGGGTGTGTTGCACACAGTAGTTTGACAATGAGTAAAGATCCCTGAACACTGTGGGTGGACACTGAGTAGGCTCAGAAACCTTGACATTGTAAATTGACAAAGAGTAGGCCTTAAGGGCATACAATACGGTGAAGATCCCACATTGAAAATATCTTGAAAATTTGACGTTTGGTTAATGTCTATGTGAAATTTAAAATAAGTAATAAAAAAACATACTTTCATGACTTACTTTTTGATATATTTGAGATTCTAAATTTGAGATTTTGTGGAAAAAATGACAAATTCACAATTTTTAAAACTTAATAGATACAATTACTTGTCTTTGGAAAGCTCATTTCTCCGTTATGTGTTGGGCTTTAAAATCAACATCTGTTCTATCTAATATTTTGATTTTTCTCAAAAATATACTCATTTGTAAGCATAATGGGGCAAAGATCCATTTATCTGCAGTCTTTTAATTGTTCTTGAAAAAAATCCTACATTGAAACTTTGCTGGAATTAGAGTATGTAATGTCTAATGATATGTAAAATGTATCGCCAACTTGAAAAGTAGGGGCCCATGTGCTTAATTTTTCTCCAGATTGCAAAAACAGTCATTTTCTGCAATTTTTTGTTTGGTTTCAATTATGGTTGGAAAAAACATTGCATCAGACAATCGTTACAATGACATATGACATTTTTATTGTAACTTTAACAAACTGCTTGACAACCAGGGATAGACAAGTGACCTCCCCTGTAACTATATTGTATGCCCTTAACCCCTGGCATTGTGAGGATACAGTTAATACTGGTATCTCTTTAACATTGTGAGGAGACAATGAGTAGGCCTTCAACCCTAGACATTGAGAGTGGACACCAAATTAGTCGGGAACCTGCAACATTTTGAGGCCCAGAATTTCATTGTAAAGTGATACTGAATGGGCCAAGTACCCTGAAATTGTAAGGGGTAATAAATATCTGCTGTAATGTTGGGACACTATGTTGACTTTAAATAGCTTACACTGCAAGAGGTCACTTGGTGCATCTAAACCATCTAATGGTAAGTTAAACCCTTTACATTGAGGTGTGACTGTGTGGTCTATAGCCTTTTACATTGTAAAGCACACCAGACATTGAAATGACACTGAGTGAGTCTAGTTCACCTAGGTATGTGGGGAGATAAAGAGTATCAAATGTAAAACTGCAGATTTTGCAATCTAAATACCGGTACATGTAAAAAATTAAGTTTCAAGTGACAAGGTTTTACTAACATCTTACATTGACAAAAAGTTTATTGCCAACAGATCATAATGAAAACCTATAAAATTATACTAGAGTGATACACAAAATTGCAATACTGTAGCTATACTCTATGTCAAGCTTTTCTGGAGTGCAAATTTTGGGCTTTATTATTTTATATGTGCATTTCCACCTTTGTATTTATTATAAATTAAAAGAAAGAATTACCCCATGATTAACGGTCCAGAACTTACACTTTGTAAAAGAGTTTTACATACTATTATCTGCCCCTAAAATTCCCTACAGGGATTTAATGTTGAGGGTTGGCCATCTTTGTTTTTGGTGGGAGCGCTCTAGTTTGACCTAGATAAAGTAACTTCGAAAACGTGCGCACATTTTTTTATTCTGACCCCCGCTTGCAATACATATCAGAAAAATTACATTTAAAATTCCATTCAGGCGCGCCATTATTCAATTTTGCAGGTTATTTAATCCTAGTTAAATTACTTAATTATTACGCAGCGTTGACAATGTGTACTCCCTGTCTCGTGCTAGCGCGTGCAAAGAACCATTTCCGATAAACAAATGGCTAATTCCCCGTAGAGAATTAAAAACTCGGCACAGTTTAAAATACATCATGATTGCTAAAAAGTATTACTGCAAGTTATTTGCACCTTTTCAATCTACAAAATAAACACTATTTTATAAGAATATGGTTGACAGTTTTTCTTTCACAACCGTTTTACACGCTGCAACAAAATCTGACGTAGAGTATAAAATATTTTGTTAATAGTTTACGTTAGATAATCTGAAAAAACAAATTATAATGTAACTTCCGTTGTTTGGTTTTAAGACGTCATATTTCTTGTTATAAGGTTGTAAACAATGACGTCATCTTGATTAGCTGTCATTCTCAAATATGATATCGTTATACAGTTCCGGGTACCATAGTTCGAAAAAAGGCTTGCATGATAAATATATATAAGCCGTGGTGGATATTGCACCTTATAGTCCAGTCAAAATAGACCTTTAACCATGAACTAATTGCAACAGAAGAAATTTTAGTCCATATATATAGTATTATATACAAATAAGACACAGGAAAAAGTCCCAAAAGAACTAACTTGGGGAAAAGCTTGAGATTAGAATTTCATTTTCCCCATGAACTTTCAATGGAACAGGGGAGATAACTCTTACAAAAGCATGCCGTTTTTGTCATTTATTGGGTCATTTTTCTCTTTTTGTGTGTAAAATATGGTACTTTGATTGTGTCAATAGTTCTCATTTAACTCTATCAAACAATGATTATTATGATAAGCAGATTTCCAAAATACTGCAAGTGTTTGTTTTTAATGGTAATTTAAGTTATTGATTTGAGAAAATGCTTATTTTTTAGCATGTGGAACTTTCAAATAATTAATTTGAAAAATTCATCATATTTATATCTACAAATAATTAAGAAAAATAATCTACTGAGTTTAAATAATTTTAGATATCAAAAAGTTATAGACAACCTTATAATTATTTTCATTAAAATTGAAATTCTTTAAAGTAATATCGGGTCAAAGTGGATGGTATCTTTAATAATTACTAAATGCAGTCTGTACCTTGAAAATAGATATCAGAACTTTTCTTTTATTGTCAGAATTTTCCTAATAAACAGAAAAACAATAACTTTGCCCACATTTTTGGACAAAAAAAATGTAATTAAGATTTTATTATAAAATTCCATGATTTTTCAAGTTTAACAGAGTTTTTTTTTTCCTTTTTTCAGACAAAGTTCCATACGAAATTTCTTTTGGCTCTGACTCGTTGTACTCGTCTGACTCGTGGGTCAACTAGGCTATACGGACGTCAAATTAAAAAGAGAATTTATTCTATATTGGACTAAATTGCATTATTTTTATACATAAAAACATAAAACAATTAAGACTAAACAATAGGTTTTTATAGAATGCAATGAATAACAACGGAACTGGTCCATTTTCAAACAAACGATGTGCGTGTAACGTTGAAGTCCATCGAATGACAATTAACAATCATTCAAAACTCACGATGTCCATTTACTATTGTTGTGAATTTCTATTTTTACTTCGTATGAAAAGATCGTAAAGCTTTATTAAGATACTCAATTTAGTTTCTGGGTTTTTATGAGTGTTTTCAGATAATGGGGAAACAGTTTTATTACCCTTATTTGAACTTTGAAGAGTAAAAGCAATGTTTTCTATCGCATCTTGTTGTTTTTGACATTTTCGGAGGCAAAAAGGGGATTTCCATTATTTGGACCGGAAGTTGCTATTTTTAACTGGAAACTGTTATTGCAAAACTATGTGTGCTCATTTATACTTATTTTTGCATTGTGTTAATAAAGAATGTTTATGGTTATGAAACACTATTTGCCTGCTCA
>JARWCS010367948.1:0-10371 GCA_034783895.1 Geukensia demissa | reverse complement strand
GTAAAGTGGCATGTCTTCCTGCGGACTGTTGCTTTCATGAGCTAGCACGTTAAAAATCCGGCTCAGCGTGTCGGTCTGGTGCAAAGCAGGGTTCATCATCATCATTCATTAATATGCTCTCGTCCTGAATATGCATGAAACACTTGCCACTGGACATTAAGCAACATTCAATCAATCAATCAATCTAATCTCAAACTGGAGACAGCTGTAATGGCAATTGACTGCACAATGACGTTATTTTGAATTTGGAGAGAAAATACAAATAATCAGAAAAATACTTATGATTAAATGAAATAAAAATGTATTAAACTTTTGTTGGGTGATATCTTGTAATTTTAAAAAAGAAATAGAAAAATGTGATTTAAAAAATTTTTAGAGAGAACTAAAAATATGTTTTGCTATAAATTCTTATGTGGTTTTCAAGCCTTGTGACCAGTTTTTAAAAAATGATTATCAATCCATGTTGCATAATTATTAACTTCAAGTGCAGTTGAGCAAACTTTAATTAATGATGTCACTTCTCAGTTGGGGTTTTCAGACAATATTATAACTTTTAACAGCAAAATTACTCAATTGAAGAATTGGAGAAACAAAATATAACATTGTTGTAAATAAACTTTAATCATATTTTCTACATGTACTCAGATTAGAATCAAGACTCAAGATAATAATCCACCAAGGCTCAAAATCTGAATGTTTTAAACATTTTGATTTAAGAAAATATGATTATCAATGGCTAACAATGGAAAGATTCTCTCTTTAGCTGTTGTACATTATTTTTTATGTCTATTACATAATAATAAATGACATGCTTGATACTGATATAACTAGTTTGATGAAAGAAGACAATGATATTAGTTTTGTGACATGACATAAGTGTAAGATATAATTCATTAAAACACAACATAATACAAATCTATGTTTCAGTAAGACTTAATAACACAGCAAGTTTGACACAAACTGATATGACTAGATAAATACAACCTTATTACGCCTATTTATACCACTGTCAGAAGATATTATCATCAATAATAACACCAAGAGAACAACAGTCAAACTTCCTTTAGGGTCAACTCTATTGAGATTTAAAAGGCCACCTTTTGTTCAAGGTTTTATTATAAATAAATTTATTTAAGCAATGGTCACTTTTGCTTGTTCCCAAAGGTGACATACCAACACAATTTTGAGTGTAATTCAAACTGTCTTCTCATCTATCAATTCACATTCAAAAAGAAAACTTTGTAATAGACCTATTTCTTAAAAATGTTCAGTATATTTATTTATAAGGATAACTATAAATGATTTCAGTTGTGAGGCATCTTTTCTAACTTCAGAACAAAATAAAAAATCAATGAAGTGAATCTCCCTAAACTGTAATTTTTTTTTACAAATACAATAAAACATGTCTATACCGAACCCCTTTCGGACTTGAAGAAATGTTCATTTTAGACATGTGTTTGGTTTAGGCAGGTTAAAAACAAATGAAAACTTGTATAAGGGACTTAAGAATCAGTCTGGTTAAGAAAGGTTTTCGGTTTTCTCAGTGTTCAGTTTAGACAGGTTTCACTGTAATGTAAACTTTTTTGTTTCTAATGTGACGGTCCACAATGTGAAGTTTGGGGAAAAACAACACTAAATGTGCAGTCCCTAGATCTTACAGTAAGTGGTAGGACATAACTGAGGTAAATATTAAGTAAATAGACGAAATTAAGTATTTAATATTATTGTTACAAATACATGTACAGTTGTAGTCCTTAGTATCAATAATTTTAAAATCTGAAAAATAATGGAATGAATTTAAGATGGTCAAATGTGCACACAGAATATACATAAATTTACACATAATGACTTGGCTTCTGATTATAAAAAGTTTACTCTCCACTATCAAACATAACTACATTCAGTAATATAAAAATTTCCTAGTAATATTTGTACATAAATTTTATTTAAAACTCTCTATTTACATACTTAACTCCATAAAAGTTATTTTGGCATTATAAGAATAAATATCTATACAAATTATCACAAAATGTCTTTTTATCTAAACAGAATATACACAAGTCTTTATCACATTGTATAATACTGGCCTTCAGGCTTCAAGTTACAATACACACCCCCTAATCTCAAATTGACATTCTCTGATCTGTAATACACATTTGTTGACACCCAATACATGGTATGGGTTTCCTATAGTTACTCTTTATAAGGTATAACCCAGTAATAAGCACAATTCTCTATTATTGACTTGTACTATTCTAAAATTCATTCTTCAACAACAAGCAGCTTACTTTTAAAAGTATACAAAATAAAAGATGTATTTAAAACAATCACATAAATGAGACTTTTCTAAGCTGACTACTTTATCTAATATCACTTTCCTTGGGATGGAAATTTCTCACACATTTTTCGTGACTTTGTCAATCATTTCATTTACTGTAAAATTTACATTCTTTGAATCTCTCTGTGGTTCTCTTCTATTAAGTTGTTCCACTCGGTAATTTTGCTCTGGTTTCATCATAGAAATAAAGCGTTCAAATGCAGAGTCTTCCTTTCTTTTTTTTATAGAAATCCTCTCATTTTCTTCTACAAAGATTTAAATCTGACAGACGCTCAGTACATTCTGATTAGAAGCCTTTTTCCCAGAGACTAGAAAAGTCCAGATTTTCATGTTGGCCAACTCTCCGTGGTTGATTAGAAGTCTTTTTCCCAGACACTGTCCAGATTTTCCTGTCGGCCAATTCTCCGTGGTTCATGAAGATCAGCTGCCACTCCTAAAATTTCCTTAGCTTCTTGTAAAAGCTACAAAATATCATAAAACGAAACTCAATGGTACTTCAGAATTAGTCAATGTATGGTATTCCAGTTTCATATATATTGTTTATTATATCACCTTAAATAATGGAATAAACTGAACACCAGCTCCTCACTAATCAAAGCCCTGGAAGAGCTGTTGGTATTGTTATGCATTTTTGTAGCAAATATAAAAGGACTTTAAAGTTACCAAAAATGCAATAAATAATAAGCAATGAATCAATACACAGACAATGCAGTAAACATTAGAAAAAACCCACAAAACACATGAATGAGAAAAGCAACAAATACCAATTTTTCAGACTTGTATGAACCAGCTGGGAATGGAACCCAAATTATTCCACAGTCAAGGCGTGCACTCTAACCATTAATGCTTATTGTTTTCTTAGCAACATGTTTAGTTTGTGTGCATGTATACATATCAAGTACTTCCTTCAAAGTAGCTTTATTAACCCCAGGACATACCTGATCTATATCAAATTCATCAAATAGTTCCTGTATAAATCTCCTGGATGTCAGTCTGAATGAACATGTCCCTAGAATGTAGATTACCTCAGAGAAGAAACATAGGTCTTGGAATGCTTTAGGCACCTTTTGCTTTATCCTGCAAAATAAATATATCATAATTTTTCAAATAAATAAAACTACTGGTACACTGGATCATACATGAATATTTACTGTCTGTTAACCTTACTTCATGGAATGTCTTTTTCAAAAATAAAAGGTGTTATCATTTTTTAATCTCAATGAAATTTTGTAAAAAGATGCATCTTGGTGTGTCATAACAGAGACTATTTTCATTTTTATTTTCTTTTCAATGGTAAATGAACCTGGAGCAAGAGAAAAGTAATTATGGGTTTACAATGCAGGGTTTTACAAAAAGCCCTGGAGAATGCCCATAGAGTATTATATAACTTAAAATGTAGTTGCAAAATTTCTTTCTCGTCTCAATGCAACAAATTTTACAAGTAAATGGTTGATGTTGATATCATTCCATTTTGAAAATTAATTATTCTAGAAGACCAAAAAATTACAATGGAAAATTCCCCATCTAAAACAGTTTTTATGTGCCTGTAAAGTATCTGGTCAGGGCAGTAATTTTATTCAAATATTTTATTGGAAGCCTCACTGGGTTCTACTTCTTGACAAAATTTTAAAAAAATATTCCTAAGGTTTGAAATTTCCAAAAAACCATTCTACAGAGTAAGTTTTACAGACAAAACCTTATATAATAGCACAAGTTATATTACCTTCAGAAAAAAAATCCTCTAAAATAAACAAAATTAAATGCTGGTGTAAATTGTTTCAGTTCCATAAAATTTTTATAACAATTTTTGTGCTGTCTCATGAGGAACAAAATGAAACATGAAACAAACAAAATCACTAGTGTTTCGTACTTTCCTAGAGTGATCATTGTAAAAAGGTATCAAAATGATTGATGTACAAACAGAAAAGTTGACTTGCAGAAACCTCTCTCTCTAAATTACTACTAAAATGACAATATCATAACAAAACAACACAGCTATCATTCTACAATTAATATATTCATACTTACATTAACAAACCCTGCTCAGAAGATTTAACATTGACAAAGCTGCTAAGATTGATGACAAACTTCTTTATCTCCTTTCTTAACATCAATCGACCACTGACAGTATCAAAGTTTATCTTTTTAGGAGCTGAAATATACAAGTAAGATTAAAACACCTTAACTCACAATTAAATAACAAATGATGTCTATACATTGGCAAAGAAGAATTGAATCAAATTTCTGTTTAGCAGTTTACATTAATAAAAATCTACATGTATACCTCAAAGTTAGTTTATATCACAGGATGCTTAACTGATTCTATACAGGTAATAGTGGTCCTATTATCTAATTATAACTACTCAGTAATTACCTTACTAGGTACATGTAACAATTGTCCCAGCACCTGATTTCAACTACTTAATGATGAGTTAATTCTGTACTACACGATCTCTTTTAACAAATCATGGTCCCATCTCTAGTAACAAGTAACTGTAATGCCACCAGACGGCTCATTATAATTCAGTAATTACCTGATTCTGTACTTGTAACACTAGTGATGCTACCAGGTGTAGCTGATGACGGTTCATTACAACTGTCAACTCGTGACCTTGTAGGTTTGTAGACAGAACTTATATCCACATCCTCTAATGTAGCGGCTTCTATTGCATCTCCTACAACTGAATTCAATATATATATGTACACTGATAGATTTTGCAAATTACTTTTAACTTTACAAAGAATAATTAACAGGTTAGATATTAATTATCATTGGTCTTCTTTTGGTTTGTTTGATTGGGGTTTAATGCCACTTTCAACAATATTTTAGTTATATTGCCATGGTCAGTTTTACTGGTGGAGGAAACCAGAGTATCCAGAGAGAACCGCTGACCTTGAGAAGGTAACTGATAAACCTTATCATGTGCGATGTGAGTTAAACTCAACCACTCGGCCACCCAGTCCACGTCTTCTTTATCATGTTTATGAGATGGATAGATCAAGTAACAAAGACCACTAATAATCTTATTATTCACTTGGAATTAACATCAGTAAAGTTATTTTACTTATAACATCAAGGAACAATGGTATCAATTATGATCGTATCAGCATAGTTGCCTAAAGCTTAATTTATTACAACATCAACATCAATGGGTCAAGATTGGAGTTATCTGCCAATGAAACATCAATTCTGGCATGCACTAAAAATTTCACCTAGTTAAAATAAAAAAAATATGGAGTAATAGTACGATTATCTTCATTTCACAGGTAACAGAACGAATAATATTGCGAAAATCTGCCAGCTTGTATCATAGGAGTTATGTGTACAAGGTAAACATTTAGAAAATGATGAAAAAACCAACAAAGTCCAATGACTTTAAATCAATATAGTGGTAAAGTATGATAAACCTCTTAACATAGGCAATACTTCCGGCAAATTACAAACAAAATCTTCCTAGCATACTCTGTCTAAATAGTTACTATGACAGATGTATAGACGGCCTACATTTAAAATAAAAAAAAGAATTAAATAGCATGTCGGATAAATCAAAACACAGCAGGTTACAATCCTGCCAAATATCAACAGAATCTGCACAGTAGCTCCAAAGATGTTACGTCCACATATTATGCTTATACAAAATGTTTTGATAACACTATAATGTCCCATAACTCCTATGAAAATCAAAGCATCAAATTCACAATAAAACAAGATCATCTTCATATCACATGTAGATATTCCCTAAAAATATTACTGAAATCTGCCAACCAGTTTTATAGGCGTTGTGTCCACAAGATTTGCATATGGTACAATGTCTTAAAAACAATAAAGTCCAATAACTTTAATAAAAATTAAAAAACAAATGTATACAGAGTATGGGCATTTTTATATCACAATGATTAATCCAACACAATATGAAAAAAATCCACCAATTAGTTGGACAGTGGTGCCCACAAACTTGTGAAAGATAACTAAATCCACAAATTTAACACAAAGTAATGGTAATAAAAATTTAACTTAAGGATAAGATCTGGCAAAAATTAGAAGTAAGTTCATTGATATAAAATAAAACTGACTTTGTTGCTGAAATTGCAAGAAATTTTCTGTTCACTTGTAGCAAAATTTGATTGGTGTACATAGATAGACAAACGATAAATATCACAATCTGAAACTTGGTAAGTGTGGAAATTACATGATGAAATTCCCAATCTAATTATAATTAGATCTCCGCACTTGCTCCCCCTTTTTTATTTGTTTTTTTTTTTCTTTGGTCGCGTCGTGGGAGATCTGAGGACATACCATCGGAATTCAGGTCAGAGGTCAAAATTATGATGGCCAATCAGCGACGCCTCACTGCTGCGAAGGCGATTTGCCTATTGTAATGCTATTTGTAAAGGTTCGAAGCGATCCGAATGTATTCATAATGACCCCTGACGTGAATTCCGATGGGATTTCCTTAGATCTCCCACGACACGACCAAAGAAAAAATAAATAAAAAAGGGGGAGCAAGTTCGGAGATCTAATTTTAATTAAATTGATTGATTGATTGATTGAATGGTGCTTAACGTCCAGTGGCAACTATTTCATGCATATTCAGGACGAGAGCATATTAATGATGAGTGATGATGAATGAACCCTGCTTTGTACTAGTTGTACTAGACCGACACGCTGAGCCGGATTTTTAACGTGCTAGCTCATGAGAGCAACAGTCCGCAGGAAGACTTGCCACTTTACCCTGACACATTATTCTGACTCTGGGCCGACCAGTCTATGCTCTTACTCCTAAATGCCGCGTGCTTAACGGAGAAGCAGCATATACCAATTGTAATGTCTTTGGTTTGACCCGGCCGGGGATCGAACCCACGACCGTCCACACTCGAGGCACGCTAACCACTACACCACCGAGGCGGTCTGCTTTCAATAATGAACCGAAGTCCATACCATAACGAAAGCTATAGATGCCTATTCTTCTATAAAAATGGTACTTTTATGATTTTTGAGTAGGAACTTAATGCCATTTGAATGAATGTAGAAGAGTGTGCAATGTCCCACCGCATCACAGTTTGAGCATATGTGTGTTCTTTTTGATCCACACTTACCTCCGAGAAATATTTACGAAGAATGACGGAAATGCACGAACGTGTACCGACTGATAATATATATGAAATATATTTATTGTTTTAATAAATTATATGAAAATAATACGGTTTTCTTGTTTCGTAAGTTTTCATCCGTAATCAATTTGACCTAAAATCACACGAATGAAACAAGTGTATTCTGCGTGTAACATGCGTCATGTAGCGTGTGGTTTGCGTATGTAACGTGCAAACGGTGTGCGTATAATGTGTACGTGTGGTTGGGAAACTTTTACGTTTCAGGTGGTGTATTACAGGAGTGGTTAAAAGTATCGAACACCTCAACAAATCTTACCACACGCACAAAGGGAACCAAAACACCTTTTAAGACAAAACTTAAAAAAATAACATAATATGTAGAAACAGATCTAGAAGATATTAGTTAAATGTCCAAAATACAATGTTCCAGCGCTATAAGAAACATCATAAATCAATTAATATATATTGCAATTAAAAAAACAATATGAAAGGCGAAGACCAACCAATGACCTCGATTTCCTGATTCGGGACAGGCACATGATACTTGTGTGTGGAGTTAAAAACGTTTGCTGGATCCAAATCATTCATCCATATCGAGGCCCAAGGCAAAATCAATCCAAACAAGAGCTGTAAAAAACATGAACATTGAAAATTATACATAAGTACACGTACACCCTTTCAAATAAGAATACGAAAAACACAAGCTTAATAAAGATATCTTTCTAAAAATGCACAAAATGTCAGATAACATACTCATGGTGCACTTCTCGATGACAAAATGTCAAGTTTCTATCACCAGATGTCAACAAACACAGCATGTTTGAATTGTCAATAAACGTTGATGGGGTTCAATGCCACTATATTAGCAATGATAAGTGTATGTATAATTAAATTATAAGAGTTTCAATATTTGTATCAATAAAAAATATGTTCAGACAACGTCCAATTTGTATCCATTGTGCATAAGTTAATTTGATGGATAAGCAGGTTTCAATGGACAAATTGTGAATTTGTATGCTTATATGTATTATTAGGAAAAAATGCAGAATGTGAAATTCTATTTCGTACCAAATATTCTTCAAATGAAGCCATATTTTAAAATTAAATCCTTGTAACAGTTTAGAATTTTCTATACAGTATAGCCTGTGGTGATATGTATAACTATCCTTGCCGCAAAATTTTACCAGTAAGATTGTTGAATTCAAAAACTTAAGTGAAAACGCGAGAAAATAGAAAAAAAGTGGTGAAATGTTTGCACTATTAAAAAAGACTAAGGGCACAGTTTACTATGGCAATGGAAAAATTGTCCATTTACCATAAATTACTAGTATATTTGTAGTCCGACAATTTTGTTCAATTGTTAAACCGTGGCTAAAATCAGTATGATCTTTAGTAGTGTTTGATTTATTTTTAGTTTTTGATAAATTTTTGAAGCAAATTACTGAAATTCTTTGTTATAGCCAAGACCTTATCCAGTTCTCTAAATGTGTAATTAGACTTGTAAACTATATCCTGCTTTGTAACTTTGCCTAGATAGTCCAACTTGGTACAGGCACACAGCGTAAACGTGTCGGGTTAAGCTGGTTTTCCGGATGTCAGAACCTTTCCTCGTTAATGTGAAACGAACCATATGTCTTGACGACAAACAATAACAAACCTGCAGAGACGATAAATTATTTAATACTAAAGGTCAAATCGTGTTCACCTTTAATGACATGACAGTTAAGGAAATCATATCTATTGAATATACATAATCAAACATATATATAATCTGTGTCGACCCTCCTAAAAGGTTTCATGATGTCAATGTCAAGTTGAAATTGGCAGTATGCCGGTATGCAATTTAGTTAAACCATCGACAGAAAAAACCAAATTCTCTGAAAAAACCAGAACACCATGACGTCCTCTTGTTGAATGATGTCAGGAGTTTCCTGAATTTGACAACTTTCATTTACGATAAATGCCGCCTAAATTAGTTTTAAAAGAGATTTTTTAGTAACATCTTTTAAAAGCTTTTCTGTTAAAGCAAGGTTACGTTCAACTGATGTAGAGCAAAGGTTAAAAGGTTAGAAGCAGAGAATTCCTGAAATTTCTAATAATGTATTAACTTTTTTTGTTTCTACGCCACATGTCCTTTAAAAAATCAATGCAAAATCAAGCGATATCCGTTACCTTCCAAATTTTCAGTTTGTTATATCTCACAAACGAGCACATGAACCCATCAATATTGTTTGTTTCTTATTAATTTACACATCTCCGATCTATTGGAGTTATTTGAAAATCTTTAATTTGAGACTGACGAGCAAACATCCTTAATATTATCTAAATCGGCATTTCGTGTTAATTACTCATACTAAATTACTTAGTATCAGACAGGTCTTAAAATGTCTAAGGATACAAGTCATTTTTAGCCTTAATATTAAAATAAATATATAAATCATTTTCTTAAATGAAACCTAAGAAATCTTTGACAAAAATTTGACAGTCTCAAAAGTCCCTCCCTTTCCGGTCCCCACCTCACAGTTCACATATTGATTTATTGTTTGTTATCTTGTTTTCGTAATGAACATGGCTAAAACCTTACCTGCTGGACGTTAAGCAGCACTCAATCAATCAATCTTTCCAAAACGGAAAACTCCCGGCCCACTCCTCTATAAGTTCGCTCTGATCTACCCACTGTTTTAAAAATAATATAAAAATCTAAAGCTATAAAAACTATTTAGAAAAGTCATATCTCACCAGCATGCCCGGGGAACAAATGTTTCTCTCCAGTATTTGGTTTAACAGTAAATAATTATCCACAAAATGTTTTAAACATAACATGTGTGTATGACTTGCCTTATAAACACCATGTCTGTAATGTCTAAGACACAAATTTGTCTCAAGATGACTTAAGGTACTTTTATTTGTTAACTGACATA
>JARWCS010367937.1:0-10371 GCA_034783895.1 Geukensia demissa | reverse complement strand
TGCTCCACTAGTGGCACCCGTCGTGTTATTCAGTAGTCAAAGCCGGTGTATAGTCACAATCGATGTTAGTCACAACCTTTATAGGAACGGATTTGTATTCATGACAGTTGGAAGATATCCTTTGTCATCTGTGAAATGGATATTTCGTACCGGTCAACCAAATTGTGATGGCGACCAAATAATTTCCGGAGAGTTGACTTTAATCTTTCCTTGATAAACCCCTGGTTCAGTAGCTTTCTTGTCATGCAGCATCAACCCTCTATCAATAAAATCCTGATAGAAAGCACACGCCCTGGAGTAGATCGTCAACTGAGAAATATACACTCCGTATGCTGGTGAGGCTGGAATGTTGCTAGACATGAACGGAAAGTTTATGGTTGGAAGATCAAAGTCATCTCTCTTGCTGAAAATATTTCTTCTTGAACCACCCTTGCAGTCAATTTCTATGTGTAAGTCAATGTATGAAGCAGACTTTTCTATTTCTGTAATATCCTTTATTTCAAGTTCAATTGGATAGTTGTAGTCAACATATTCACCAAATTTAGAATTATTCATTGTAAGAACATAATCTTTATAGCAGAACGTGAAACCAAAAGATTGAATGAGCCTTTTTTTCTGTATGAAGTCAGCTTCTTACGAATAAAGAAATAAATCGACGAGAAGTGGTGCACAATTGGTGCCCATCGGAATGCCGACAGTATATTGAAACACCCGTCCGCCAAGCATTAAAAAATGTTTTCAATAAAAAAAAGATCTAGCATTCAGCATATGTCATCTTCGGAGTATTTCTTGTAAGAATCAGAATAATAACAAAATATGTTAGTCACAAGGGGTATAGGAACGAAGTATTCATATCATCTGCACGTCACACATGATATTTTTGTACTAAATCCACCTCTCATATCTGAATGTCCTTGACATTTTTTACTTATAAAACAAACAATCTGACCATAGTTTCACACTTAATAAATCATGATTTATATGTCTAGTCATACGACATGTCAATGAGGTAAATGACAAGGTACAATAAAGCCACCTTTTTGACCCTCCGAATTTTGCAAAAATTTCAACGTATTACAAGTGAATTAAAAATGGATAAAATCAAGAAATGTACATATCATTTTACTGTGCATGTGTCCTTAATTGTCGGATAACAGCTCAAACTTGTATTACTGTCTAGTTTTCTTAAATCTTTTGCAAAACGCCGATATTTTTCAACATTTTTCGGTACAAAATCTATAGAGTCCACCCGTGTTCATTCATGATATTTCTATATCTTGTGTATATGTAACAAAACATATACTACAAATATAAAGACTGAATACAGCTGTGTTCTATATTTTCAGGACCCAAAACTGGCTGAAATGAGCTTTTTTGAAATTCCAAAAAATTCGAAATTTGGCAAAATTCGGTATTTGGATTTTACAACTGGTTGTCTTAGGTTAGAAATAGTATTTGATAATGATCAACTATGTATATATTCATTCAAGTATTCGTTGTAGTATTACAATTTTCATTTTGGGCCGAATTCGGCTTCAGTGTACATCCTCCTTTTCTAGTTGTATTTGGAATTTTCGTACTCATTTCTGTCCGTCTCAATCTTTCATTTCGTGTCTTCTATTCACCGATTGTATTTGTTTACTTGTTATCCATCCATAAATATTATTTTCAATAGAAATTGATTTATTGGAATGTTTTTTATTCATTTCGCGTGGTTTTTAAGAGTTTGTGCTCTAATGCCTTTATTTGGTCCCACGTGTTAGCGATTTTTAATTTTTTAGATATTCATATGCAAGTACCATAAACTTAGTAAATAAATAAACACAGCTGACAGATTTGAACCTAACAAAAGTTAAGTTGTTGTCTACATACATAATTTAGAGGGTCAATAAATTAAAGAAATTTTTGAAAATGTTGCAAAAAAAAGGGAATGCCAAGAGGTCCCCGGTGGTATTCACAAGCCCACTCGGCAGATTTGTTAGACATGAAAGTTATTACATATTGTTTTACTTAATTTGGGATATCTATTTTTATCCTAAAGCCCGGAATAACGGATTTGTACATTTTACTTCCTACTTCAATTTGGTTATGAGTTCTTCTATATTCTAGTCCTTATGCTCTAAACGATATTTGAGTCCTTGAAATACATAAATAGGATTGTAACATTCAAAATTGTAAATGCAACCTTGATGAGAATGTGTTTAAATTGTCGAAACATACCCAGTTACATAAATGACTAGATGCCTGTGATTTCAGAAACGAAAGCTACCCCACATCCCCAAAAATATACCCACCATCTACATCCGTTTCACACAGTGCAAAAGTTATCTTACTGTCCTTTCCAAACTGAAGTGGCATCAAAACAGTCGCTTCAAAATACCGTATTCCTATTTTGTATATCGCTAGGCAGTACTTGGTTAATAATTTGTGAATTTTAAAACGTGTTGCGAAACATTAGACCCACTGTCTTGTCAAACAAAAGTTTCATACCAAATGCATTTAAGGAGGTTCAGGGGTCTAAATAAAAATCGATAGAATTTTTTTATACTTTGTCAAAAGATAACTTATATTATGCTATTCAAAAAATTACAATCAAATGTCTATGTCACCGAACTAGTTTTCAAGCAACGGGTTGTGCAAAATTCTCAATTTTCTGTTAATTACACAGGGAAAAACTATATTTTTCTCGATATTGAGTACATAAAACGATAGAATTGTAATATTAAATAGGAAAATGTAGCTTTTACTATATATTATCAGAAAATAAAAAGAAAAAATAGGATCACGTTTTCTTGGTATATTAATAAATCCATAATTCTATAGTGCAATCCTTTATAAAGTGAAGTCATTGGAGTTACCTCCCCTGTCAATGCTCAATTTCTTAAATATTGAAAAAAAACTCTTTATCCTCTGTAACTGCGTAAAAAGGAATATGTAATTTGATACAGAATTACAATATGTTTATTCAGTTTTAATTTTGTACAAGTATTTTCTTTCAAAAATTAATATTTGCAATTAAAGAAAAATTTCATACCACAAGTTTGCGATCCAAGATGGCGGAAGACACCCGAACCTCCTTAAATCGAAATGAATCTTTTACTAATGGAAATGTATGAATAAACTTAAGCTGAGAATTGAATTAAGGTGCTTTCTGTTAAAAAAAATATAAAAACAGTACTGAAGCGCAAACATTTATTTCATCCAGAATATTTGCTCTTATGTTGAAGAAAAAAATTATTCCGGTTTATAAAAACTAAGTATTAATCGATTTTTGATACATTGGTCAACATAACAAAATGGCATGAGAAGAGAAATAAATACAGGGAAAATTTTTCTGCCCCTTTTGATCTTTAAAGTTGCATGTATAATGGTTTCATTATAAACTTACTCTATCGGACTATTATTAATTCGAATGTCATAAAGTGTAAAAATGATTTTGATTAGAAAATCAAACATAATTCATGTCATCTATATTATTATTTGTCACACGCAAAATATTTACAATGACCATGACTAGGATATTTCAAAACGCATGTAAATTATAGTAAATATCAGATGAAGAACACAGTAGTAAACTTTGTATAAAAGATCATTACAGCATATTATGTAGTATTCTAATGCAACACGGTTTGTAACGTTAATTTTTATTGGATGACGTTGAGATTTTCATTTACACGTTTGATGCCGTCGGAGAAACTGCGCAAGCGCAGACGTTTATTCCGCCGATTTAAACATGTTCCGATTGAGCGTAATTTATTCATTTGCATTAGAATGGAATTAACAGTATTTTATTTGAAGATTTGCCGGCATCAATTTTGATTTGATGGTGGGCAATATCCGTTTACTGGCTCGCTAGTAAACTCAATTTGCAACAGTCAAATCGTCAATTGATGCCGGCAATCTTCAAATACAATACTGTTAACTCCTAATTAAAAGATTATCACACTAAACTGACCATTAAATTGTCTTCAGGTATAGCTTTTGAAAAAGAATTGAGATTTTTTTGTCCTGTGGCTTAGCGATATTTTTCTATAGAATGTTAGCAAATAAGGGCATATTAAGTGGAGTTATCTCCCCTAATCTAGCTTTTACATAGCATTTCTTGTATTTCATTCCTTCTGTTGCTATCAATAAGAATGAAAACCAAGCTTGATTTTGTAAATGTAGTAACATTCTGAATTTGAATTAACATTATTTCTTTTGATTTTTGGTGGACCATGATTCATTTTTGTCTAATATAGGCTTATTCATAGAGAGAATATCACTAAAAAGCACACATTGACATTTCAAAGAAAAAACCACAGTATAGCGACATTGGTTTTGACGCAATCCTGTTTTGCACAAACAAATATTGACAAAATATCTTACCGCCTTTGGTATGTTAAGAGATGACAAGAGTGTAATCTTTTTGTTAAACCAAATATTGCCCATTATTCATCCTAAAATTGGAATAATGACGATAACCATAAAGTCTTTTTACTAAGCACCTGTCGTTCATTTTGATCGCAGTATATGGGTTGGTGGCAGTAGTGTAATTAGTTCGTGTGAATGGAAAGTCTACTAAATACAGCTTTATAAACAAAATAACGACAATTATGTGTAGCTATTTGTTTTAGCACTTAGGTACAGGACAATCTTACCTCTGTGTAGAAGATAATAATCATATTACAATTCTTTAACAAATACTGATACCAGTACATATCTAATTGGTATATTATTCCGCAGCTTCACATCAAAGGATCCGTCTTCATCTCTGAAACGGATACTCTATAGCTGCTGTCAAGAATTTGATTTCGATCATAAAATGTCAGGAGTGATGACTTCAATCCGAAGAACAAACATATTCTTTTTTAGCAGTTTCTGTGTTAACGACTTAACTCTGACCAGAACATCGCTGTCTTGGACACATGCTCTTAAATAAAGTATGGGTTGTAAAATGTATATGCCATTCGCTGTGGCAGCTTAGATGTTACTGCCAATGAACGGGAAGCTGACAATTGGAAAGTTAGGAATCGCAATGTTTGTCATATAGTTTTGTGTGAAGCCTTTCTCTATTATCTAATTCAAGGTAAAGATCAAGGAATGACTCAGACATTGGAGGATTTATTTGTCTTAAAATTTCAAGTGGGTTGAATATATTCACCGACTTAAAGCAATGTTTAGTGAAGCAAAATCATCTATATAACAGAATCTAAAACTTAATGTTTGGGCTAGCTTTTTTTTCTTTTATCTGCGATAGCTCCTGAAGAAAGTCTGCCTTCAATGAGCGAAGAAAAAGATCGTTGATAAGAGGAACACAATAAGTGCCCATTTAAATGCCGATCGTCTACCTGAAAAGTCTTCCAACAAACTGTCCATCAGGAAATCTAACATTTTTTTAAATATCTTCCTCTGTTTAATTGGTTTTTTTTTATTTTGTGTTGTGTTGAACAAAGTATTTTTATTTATACCGACAATGATGTATTTGTATCTGTTTTCTTCTTTCTTCTCGAGAAAGCAGATATGGATCAGATAATTTAATAGTTTGAAGTGTGGTTGTATAGAGAGGGTAAATCTGTCAAATGACCTGACATCGTTCCCCATTCTGAAAGGGTATCCTTGACTTATTCTCTTTTTACCAATTTTCAAAATCCATCAGTAGCTTAAAGAAGCTTAAAGTTGTACTACCAGTTTATGGACTCACGATATTGTGTCCTTTAGAAAGGATGTTCTTGCGAGAATCATTCTCAACTATTTCAAATCTCCTGTAAATTAAGCAGCATTAGATTCCAAACCAAGATCCAAACATATTTAAAAAGAACTTACATCCAAATAAATTAAAACAGGTGTATTTGATATTGACAACTTAAATTCTGAATTATGAATGTTAGTGTACGGACAATTTTTCAGACAAAATAGCATTATTTTTTGATTTAATAGTTAATTCTTTATTATAAAAATATTATCTTGTTAAGGCCATTCAAATTAATCTTCGGATTCGCTCACTTCTAATATTTTGGGTTCAAAATTTCAAGAAAAACATTATCCTCCCCATTTTATATCACTTTTTAGAAATTTTCACTGGTATTCCTAGATATAAAAATAAAAATGTGCTCGCTCCCTCCTAAAAAATAATAAAATGAAAGGAAAAATAAACTGTCGTTTTCACATACAGTTGCGCTTCAATATTTTGCCATTTAAAGAAAAAAAATAAAACAAAAAAATTCGCTTGCTCGCACCTATTTTTACCACAAAACAAATCCAAAGAACTATTAATAAATTTGGATTGGCTTAAACTAAATTGCATTGCTTTGCCATTAGCAGTTTTAAATAATTTCAAAAATTTGCAATGTTCATTAAAACAGTGGTAAACAGTTTTTCTTTCAAGCCAACTAATTGAAATGCACATCCGTGTAGAGGAAACTCAAAACCGTGTGATTGTTTCAGAAGTAAACGAATCTAAAAATACTTTCACCCTTCAATTTTGCTTCTATTTCTTAATTTATGGAATGACGGGCCATCAGATGTAAGTTCCAAATGCTTAATACCGAGATTCACTTGTGTGCAGGTAGACATTTTATTATGCCTTTTCACCCTTTTATCAAGAATTGTATGTAAAGACGTATCATCGAGTATCCATCTGTCCGTCTGTTTCGTTTAAACTGAATTTGCTTCATAAAGAGGAAATTTTGTAAAGTTTTACACTCAGTGACAGTGTAACTATCTTTATATAAGATAAAGATGATTGTGAATATTTGAATTTGATGAATCGTCGAACCCACTTCACCCTTTCTTTGAAATATGTTTCTTTTCTCAATCGTTCAATCTACTTGGCAAAATCAATGTAAAAATATGTAAGACTGCTTTTTCATATGTATTCTTAGGTTACCTTGTAGTCTGAAGCAAACTTTTTTCCACAAATTTTCCACATTTTATCAAAATTTTGAACGGATTTCGATTAACCTTTTGTAGAAAATGAGTTTGATTGTAAAGATCCTTCCTTCAAATTTTTGCAGAAATGTATAAAGAAGTGCATTAAACATAGGTGTGTAAATGTCACATAGAGTATTGACGGACTTATTTAAGACAATGTAATCACAAAATGCAGTAAAAATGCATTCGTCAAATTAACGAAAAGGTTCAAGAATGGAAATCAATACTGAAAGAAGAGTCACACTCCTGTGGTTTTTAAAGCTACACGAAATGTTTTATTATTAATAACTAAATGTGACTTACTAATTGTTAATTACATTAATTAATCATTAATTAGAATGTTACAAATGATCAAGATATGACAAAAAAAACTAATCACTTTCATTTCATACACATAGTACTTTCTCTTTTTTAATGCGGTTTTCGCGCCTTTCGATGTATTTGAAAAAAGAATTATTGATCAATCCGCGTGCAGTCGTTTTCAACGCAAGTGGAATTTGATTGACGGCGTCACTATTCAGATAATTTTCCAGACAATGTTTTAACATTAAACGGAAAAATCACTCCATCCAAGAATCATAGAAACAAAATTTTACATTCAATTTGGTAAATCATTGATAATCCTATTTTTTTTGCAATTGGAGATTTAAATTTTAGGTTTTGTAGTCAATTGTTTTTTATAATGATAAAAATAGGGTTTTTCTGTTCATTTGAAATTTGATAAGGTCTGAAACAGACAGAAATCGTTAAGTCGGAAGACAGACAAGACCATGGCCAACAAAATGAAACGAAAGACAAACATAAAACACACAACACTATACTGAAAACTAAAGCTGGAGTAAGATCTTAATGAATGTAATTTTTGTATAACAAGCACACTATTGAGCCAAGGATTTCATTATTATGAAAACATTTACTTAGTTTCATCATAACTATGTTATATTTGCAATGTTGTAAATTAAAAATTTATCAAAATGTATTTTTATCACGAAATCTCCCAAAGATGATGGATATATTTTGTCTTGTTAAATTTCAGTGATGGTAATAATAATAAAATGTCAGGTGAACAGAATAAATGAGATCGACACCTAATTTGGAACATGTTTATTTAGTAGTATATATAATTTTGAAGATAATGTGCACCTACAGAAAATTACAGAAAGGAGATATCACACCTAATATTCTATGACATGTTGTAAATAAAGCTCCTAAATTAAAACAGAATCCATAAGGACTTATAAGTTACTTGAATAAACTTATCTAGAAAGGTTATCTTAATAGCACTTTTTATATTTTGAATACTGTGTTCCTTGGAATCAACAGTGATTGTGCTTAATAATTCAAAATAATTTTAGTCATTTTTTGTTTCATTTTTGCTCTACCTAATGTCGATA
This sequence comes from Geukensia demissa, assembly GCA_034783895.1. Classification (NCBI taxonomy): domain Eukaryota; kingdom Metazoa; phylum Mollusca; class Bivalvia; order Mytilida; family Mytilidae; genus Geukensia; species Geukensia demissa. Next base: position 2,065 of record JARWCS010367937.1, on the reverse strand, counting down.
CTTTTTATTTTGGCATTTGCATAATGACTCTTTTGCTATAAATGATATTAAAAATTCAACTAAACGCGTTTGCGTTGCTTTGTTTGTCTTAGCTTAGGAGAATCAGATATATAAGCAACTATTCCGTTTAATGATGAGCGATATATTTCTTCTTTGATCGTCACGTATAAGGACTGAATATTATTTGTATCAACAGATTATGAACTAGTGTCGACTTAATTTTCTATTACGTTACCTTTTTTAAAGTGACTTATCAAATAATTTTCTAAGTCTAATATAATTTATTTTTCAAAATTAAAAGTGAATGAGCATGCAACATGTATTAAAGTATACAATGACCAAAACTACTTTTTCTTATGAAAATTGTGCCTCATGGGGTGAATAACTTGGACTCATTCCCAATGTATTCAAAATATTTTATTTGCTGTGATTAAGTTCAGAAATGACCTTACACAGAAAGACAATCGATAATCTATGTGCCTCTTGGATTGTAATTATGTTTGATCTACCCCCATTAATCAAGTTTAAAGATAAAAATCTTAATCTTTCGACAAACATATGTCCAAAACAAGTTGATGATTTTGTCAATATCAAATTAATTTGATATCAATTGGAAATATATGTGACGTCACAAATTGTTGATAGTCAAGGAAGAAACAATACATTACAGAAAAGATAATGTTCAAAATTCTCCATATTGGGTTGATTCTTTTATTTGGATGTTTTACTTGGATAAAGGCAAATTCAACACCGCAGGTTTGTTTACCAAAATACACTTTTTATCACCATATTTCTCCTGATGAAAATTGATAAACTGTAGATTTGTAACATCTTTTAAAAGAAATAATATGGAAAATATATCAGAAAGACACAATCCACATCTTACACACGTTTCTAACAAATATTCAAAAGCCTGTAAATCGATTTCTGCTATTACCTTCATCAGAAACGCTAGGGGCCAAAACAATAGGAAAATCACTCACACTTTCGGAATTTCCAGTCACAATGAAATACATGTATATAGTTCATCACACCGATTGTCAAATATAAAATTAAAATCAGGGAATTTTATAAATTACCATGTTGTAAAGATGTAAAATATATCTATTCAACATGCATTCCAGTATCCGAAAATAAATAGGACCATACAACTCAAACACGGGAAAGATTTTACAACCTTCACATAGCACAAGAGATAAACTCCGTAATACTATTTAAAGGAAAGAATATGTAATATATGGCCACATCTAAAATACATTTTTAACAAATATTCAAATGCCAAATTTAACTGCGTGTGCTTTGATCCAGTGTCATATTTTAGTCACAAAATATTTTCTTATCCATTTACAGAAATGTTGGTCGCACTCTGGCTACGCTGTCAATTAGAGCACGATCCCAGTAATCGGAAACGTAGCGAGAGAGCGATCTCGGCTTTTTATCGATTTGTTTTTCTTTCAAGATTTAAATTTATTTTCTCAAATGATAGGTGGAAAGATAGTACACAAGGGTAAAATAAAGAAAACGGTTATCCAGTATTTTTATAAGCTATAAATGACATTTCAGATAATAGCGCTAAATAAATAAGAAATGAAGGTTTTGATATTTTCTCCTATATATTCTTTAGTTATATTGTATAGTTGATGTTGGCATTAAATCAATATTTAGTAAATATCAAAACTAACAGGAGTCTCTTTCGACTTTAGGAGAAAAGGGCAAATCATTTATCTACTCTTTATACTACACAGATACGAAATAATCTGTTTTATACCTAGATTTACTCCTCGAACTAAACCAAGAAGTTAAACTTGTTTCAAACCGGATGACTGCCACTTTTCTATTGTTAACTTCCCATATCTATGTGGCAACATTCGTGCTTCCCCTGCCTACGGGATTTATTTGATTCGATACTCTCGTATGCCTGTTTCAAGTATCAGGATTTTTTGAAGAGTGCATTGCTGTTGTTGCTTTAATTACTAAAAAACGATACGTCCAATCAAGGTTAAAGTAGTAACAATAAATTGGTTAATCCATATAGTATCAGTGCATCTGGAGCTGTTACCGAAAA
>JARWCS010367926.1:0-10372 GCA_034783895.1 Geukensia demissa | reverse complement strand
AATCTTTTATGCATAGCACTTCCAGAGTCAATGTCAATTCTTAAAGTAAGTTCTAGATGGAAAAGAATATTTAAGTGTAATATCTGTGTGTAGTTAGTCAAAATTTTATAAAAACACCACATATTTTTTGACTATTGTTAATTTTCAAAGTGATAAGCAACATTGGTCGAATTTTGAAACTTTTTCCTTGTTTTTGCAAATTAGACCTCAAAAACCTACCAGGAAGCTGACGCAAAACAAAGAAAAAAACAACTTTGGCCTAATCAGAAACTCAAAAATGGAGGAAAGCTCTAAAAAAATAGAAATGAACAGCAAGGAAATATATAAACATTATTTAGCATAAGGAAATTTGTCAAATTATTCTTTAAAGAATTAAATACCTTAGATTATTATTGTCCATAAAATCTTGAAATCTGTCATACTTAAAGTTACAAAATTTTCAGCAAGACAAAGATTGCAAACAGCAAGTTTATTCCATATGTATATAGTATCATTTGAATGTCATGTTATAGACAGGTATAATGTGATTGTTTACTAACAGAGGTCATCTGTCAGAAAAACTTTCCAAGGTCATATGAATGTCATTTGTTGTAATATAGGTGAGGAATACCATTGGTTTTTACCACGGGAGATATAAGAGGCAGGATTAAACTGTGGAATATATACAAGGTCATATGAACGTAATTTGTTGTATTTTAGACCCGCAAAACAGTGGATATTTAAAACAGGAGGTTTTAGAGTCAGGATTGAAGTCTGGAAAATATATATAAGGTCGTATGAATGTCATTTGTTATATTGTAGATCGAGGATACAGTGGATATTTACCACAGGAGATATTAGAGGCAGGTTTAAAGTCTGGTAAATATATTCAAGGTCATATGAATGTCAACAGAAGTAATGCATCAGAGGAGGCTTTTGTACGCAGGAAAAGGTATTGAATTGATATTGCAAACCATTTACGCTACGGATTCTGCCACTAATTTAAGGATCATTCAAAACATTTGTCTTTTACAGTTAAATGAAATATTACTATTCCTTTCATATATATATAAAAGGGAAGAAATGAGCTAAAGATGTATAGGAGACCAAAATCCATCTGCGTAAGAAAAGAAGGAAATTTTTGTATATATAGAGGTCCTCACATTGCCTTCAACAATGGTAGAATCTCACACCTTGTGATAAGCTGCGGGTTTTGTATACCTAAAACCAATCAAATCGTGCCTAAATTTTATAAATTTTTAGAATTACAAAGTACAATGTAAAAGACAAAGATGAACAAATGAACTTGACTCCTGACTTGGGACAGGCACATGATTCATGTAATGGGATTAAACATGTTTTGCTGCATCCTAACTCTCCCCTTCACAGAAGGGCCAAAGACAAAATCATACAACAGCTGTAAATACTTTAAAATTATACAAAAGTGCAGATAATCTAATTACTAATTTTCGTCCTTCCCATGTTCAAAAAATCTTTTAAACCATACTTAAGGAGCTTACTTTTACAGTTAAAGCACTGTCTTTTCTTTATAGACAAGATTTACAGGAGGATGTTGGTTCAGACATACTGATACATGGAATGTCCAGTAGAAACAGAGCTGTTCATGGTGATGTAGTCATAGTCGAACTCTTACCAAGGTCAGAGTGGAGGGCAAGGTCAAATGTTATCAAAGAATCTTCGGAAAGTACAGGTTAATTGCAAGTGCTTTTGGAAATGACCACTAACCCTGCACTCCCAGAAACTATAACCTGCTGTCAAAGCTTGTATTACATGGTGCCAAGATTTCTTGTATTCCATTCCAATATGTGGAATTAAAATTATTCCATAAAGCTGCAATTTCAGGGCCTTTTACAGCTTCTGTAGTGGTTTAAAGGTTGTAATGGGACTTGTAGAAATTTAAATTCTACTGTCATTTGGTGGATGGCTGTCTCATGGACAATCATGCCACATCTCCTATTTTTACATATTGCTTTTCTGAATTTTACATTGATGGCAAGGTATAAGGAAAAGATCTCCCCCCTCCCATTGTTTTTTTACTTTTGAATCAAAATCAAAACAATGGAGGCTTAAATCACATCAACAGGTCATATGAAACCATTTTATTACAAATTAAAATAAAAAAATGTATAAGAAGTTATAGTCACATTTCAGAATATTTTGGTCCTTTGTTTGGAAACATGGTAAAAATCAAATTCTGAAGCTTTTTGCACATCTATGTGCTAAATGCAACCATTCTATAACAAAATTAAAACAGTAAACTAAAAAAAGTTGGAATTAGAGTCTTAAATTAGAATTTAACCCTTTGTGCCTTTTTTTGGATCCATGGACCAAAATTAAAACTATGAGAGCTTATTATGCATCAACAGGCTACAGTCAACTATTTGATAGCAAAATTAAAATTGTAAGTTCAAAATGAAGAATTTGTTCAAGTTATGTGGCTTAAATAAGTATTTGAACCATTTTGACCTTTTGTTTGGTCCCCTGGACCAAAACTAAAATTCCAAAACCTTATTGCTCATCTACATTGATAGAAGATTAAAACCATAAAATCAAAAGTGTAGGAGTTCCAGTCACAAGGAAAGTGTGACAGACTGAAGAATTCAACAACAAACGATATCTTTTCGAAAGTGCATGGATAATTAATGACAATTAAAGTATTGGATTTTTTAAATAACTGAAGACGTTAATAGTTTATATTCTTATGCTGTGTTTACATTATTTGACACTATCCTGTAGTAAACAATATACTTTAATGATTTTTTTCTGATTAAGAAATTAGGACCACTTATATAATACCACATATGTATAGTTGTTCTGTGTATTTTACAGTATGACAATGTTAGTAACTATCCAAGTCAACTTCCAACAAGCATACAGAAGTTATTATATTTGTATTTGTTGTATTGAATATTGGCAATGTGACTGATGTAAGGGTAGTCATGTGACTATAATATTTGTCCTCTACTAAAATTTTGTACAACATTTTTGTCAAGCATCAGTGAGGTGTCCCTGCCAGGTGAGCAATACAGGCTCCTGTGAGCCTCTGGTTGCAGTTTTACAGGGATATAAATGTATTGACCATACTTTTTATAAATGAAGCTACAGTCAATGAAACTACAATATAAGTATTGGAATTTTTCAGTCTTTAATCAGTATTCAAAGATTTTATTGTTATATTTAAGAGTACATCAAACAAGCAACCCATTTAACGGGCTTCATAGTATCTTGAAAAAATCATGCTTGCCTTTGATCTTTTATGTGATATTTCTCAAAACTTAATCAGAATCTCAAAAAAAGGTCATTTTTTTTATACTTTTAGAGTTCATTTTAATAACAATTACTATAATATATTGTAGTGGAAGCTCAGACAGAAGAAGAAGACAAAGAAACAGAGGAGATGGGTGACATAATGCCAACTGGATATGTGGTGGGTGTAACACAGAGGAACTGGAGGGAATATGTTGCTGCCTTTGCTGAAGATGAGGTGCGTTTTATTAAAAAGTTTAAAAAAATGTTATCATAAAATTATGTCCAATGAATGAATGATTTATTTTAAATGCAAATGATGATTATCAGTGATTTACTGAGGCAAATGCAGTGATTAACTGAGGCAAATGCAGTGATTTACTGTGGCAAATATTTTTTAAACTGCTTTTGCTTCATATTTTAATATTTTGAGTACAGTATTTAAGGATATCACAGACTTATTTCTGAATTAAATTTTGATTTGGTTGTAGGAGTTTATGTAATGAAATTCCTTCTAAGAAAATGGTTTTTATGGGTTCTTCCACTTTGCAACAAATGCTCTGTTTGTCCATCCATAAAAATTCATGTCTGCAGTATATCTTGAGAACCATGAAGAAATAAAAGCTAATACTTAAAGTAGATGTTGACAAGTACTAAAAGAATCCCTTAATCTGTAGGTCAAAGGTCAATTTCTCAATTCAAATTAATAACCCTATAGGACATCTGTAACAAAATTCACCAAATATTATCTTGAGAGCCTTTAAGGGGTTAAAAGCTGGTACATGTAATTGCTATGGATGTTTTTGTAGCACTAGAAGGTGCATTGCAATTAATTGCCCACTCTGAAGTAAACACATCAAGGACCACAACTTATATCAAACATAAGAACCCAATGGGACAGTGGGGTGCACAGAGACGAATTTTATCTCAATGACCTCTTGTTTGTTTATTTTTACTTTGAAATAAGAGAAATTTCAGTTACATCATTGTTTTTACTTCAGTGAAACAAATAAAGCTTATTAAGAAAATACCTGCAGTCGCTATTTGACTCACCAATTTACTTTCAGAAAAAATTCTGAAGCTTATTGATAAATCTTAAACAAAATTCTGAAGCTGACTGCAACAAAATCAAACAAGCAAAAAAATTGAAAGAGCTTTAAAGTTAATAGTTGCTTGAAATAGATTTTTAAACCTCTTGTTTAGATAACAGAAGAATTCTTAAACATTATTGCCATACTGCCGTAAACTTCTCTGATTTCAAAATTTATGCTGAAAAATGTAGAAGAAGTTCAAGGTACAAGGGTCTCATACGAATTTGGCCCTTTTTAAAAAAATATTGGAATCTTGGCATTTTCCTTTGGCCTCTGCAAATCTTGCATTTATATCAGAACCCATACAGAAAGATACTGTTCATAACACTCTGATAATATTTGTTTATAGAAAACAGGTCAGAAAGGAGGTAAAGTTCTTGTCATTCCATGGGATTACAGAATACCAAAAATAAGAATCAGTACTAGACAAGTAGAACAGCTCAAAGATCACAGAATTATTGTGAGAATTGACTCGTGGGAGATTGACTCACAGTACCCTAATGGTCATTTTGTTAGAAGTCTGGGGAAGATTGGGGATCTAGAAACAGAGATATCAGCCATATTGATTGAGAACAATATCAGTGTCCCACCTTTTTCAGATGCACAGGTAAATTAGACTTTTGTTTCATTTAAATCCACTCTTATTGTTTTTGAAGTACTTATGTTGATGGACTGAGTTGATCAGATGCCTTTTTCAGGGATAAATCTTTTATGAGTAATAATTTTCCATTGCTGTCAGTTAGGTTTATTCCCAGATTTAAACATTTGCTCTGGTTTTTATAGTATGTATATATGATACTTTATGGAAGGCATGTGATTCATTTTAGATCAGGGAAATTTAGTCTCGAGGCTTGTATTTTTCACAAATATTGTGACACAACATTATTTATATGTTTTAGTCCACTGAATGTCCACATTTGTTGAAACGCATTTATGACTAAGAATTTCCAAAGTGCCTGTGGGGATACCACAGCATAAATACACCACTAGTTGTAATTATTTTGGAATTTGTAAAAAATGTAATTTTCCTGACCAATAAAACAACCAGCATTTTTACCAGGTCAGATGTACTTAACTACTGAGCTTGTCAATTTCTTAATGCAGTCAGGAAATAAACATGGTTATCAGGTCATGTGTACTTTAATATTACCCTTGTCAATTTCCTGACAAAAGTACACAACCTGCTGCAGGAAATAAACATGGTATGAAATCTAACAACTGATTGGCAGGTGTCATAAACCAGAACAAACTGGTATCTTAGAAAGTTTCCAGCAGTGTCAATGAATTTATACTCTATATCAGGCTGTTGTGGACTGTGATTTTCGAGCTTTATAAAATTATTTATGCATTTCTGCTTTTGTATTTATTTTTAATCCAATGAACAGTTTATGTTTTACGCTATGAAATAACGTTTTACATACTATTATCTGCCCCTGATTTCTCTAAGGAGATTTAACATTGAGGGCTGGCCATCTTCGTTTTGGGCAGGAGCGCTTAAGTTTGACCTAGCTAAAGTAATTAAAAAAATTCTGCACATTTCTTTTGGACCTTCTCTTGCGATTCATATAAGAATTACTTTTAAATTTCCATTCAAGTGCATCTTAAACCATTTTTGCATGTTATCTTATCCTAGTTTAATTACCTATTTATTACACAACTTTGACAATGTGTACTCCTGAGACACTTCCAGCAAACAAATGGCTGACTTTACAATGTAAAATCTTCATAGAGAATTAAAAATTCAGTGCAGTTTAAATACATTGCGATTGCTAAAAAGTATTATTGCAACTTACTTGCACTTTTTTGAGTCTACAAAACAAACACTATTTTATAAGAATATGACAGACAGTTTTTCTTTCATAACGTTTTTACCTGTTTCAACAAACTCTGACATAGAATATAGAAGTATGGTAGTGTTCTATGTTGCTGAATCTCAAATTGTTGACTTTTGCAAGCTAATCAAAGGTACTCCAAGGAAGCCAGATGCGATATATATTTTTAAAGAGGTTTACTTTCCGTAGAGTGTCGAGTTGCAAGTTGAAAAAGTCAAGATGTGAGTTGAAATTGTTGGAAAAGTTGAGTTGCGACTTTTTGTAGAGAGTCAAGTTGTAAGTAAGTTTCTCTTGGATGACAGTTGATACAAACCTGAAACGGATCGCCTAAGATTACAACAGCTAGCTTTGTTTTCAGGGCAAATTTTTTCCTCTTTCCTCTCATCAACCAAATATAAATTGGAAGAAACTATGAATCTAGAGCTCATCACATGGCCTTCTACGCAAGAAATGGAAGCAATCTATGAATCTATTAGAGGTTATCACAAAGCCTTCAAGGAGGATGACATCCGGCCATTCATGTGACCAGCTCTAGTTTGCCCCCCAAAAATAAACATTTATAGGTAAAACTAAATATTAATAGTTTTTAAAAACTCTGATAAAAATGTAGAGATCTATATAGAGTACTGAATATGGAGAACAACTAGAGCTGGCCTTTGAAGGACTATTTAAATATCTTGCAGAGCAAAAGATGAGTCCAAACAGAGCAAGTGTTGAGTTGATAAAATTTCTTGGTTCAAACAGTCATTTTTCCTTTAAAAATTGTCCAAAATAAAATGTAAGATACACATCACCATTATGTAATATCAAACTTACAGTTTCATCAAAATCTTGGAAGTCATTAAGAAGTTGTGCACAATGCATTAACCTATAGTGAAAACAAGTGCCTGGAAAGAGGGATTCAAGAAAATAATTCTCATTGTAGAAACCGTAAGACATTATCAAGATAAAAGTATAATAGCTTAGGTTTGATATGAATGCATATACACACACAAGGTAATTTCTGAATATTTTTCCCAATGGAAGAATAGGTTGTTTTTTGATAAGACAGCTAGGTGATTAAATACACTTAGATATCACTGTGGAAGATAATCATCAAAGGACAAGTACACTAAAATTTGTCCAAATTTAAAAAAAATAGTCACAATGATTTTAAATATTTTCCCCATATACTATATATAAAACCCTATTTTAGACTCATACATGTCAGTCTGCAGATGCTAGCCATCTTGATTGCATGTCAGGTTAAATACCACAAGAAGAGACCACTGAAAAACCATTATACAAAAGTAGATCTTATTTTACCTGACAATTTTTTAACTCACAACTTGACAATTTAAACTCGCAACTCCACATTTTCAGCTTGCAACTCGACTTTTTCAACTTGAAACTTGACTTTTTCAACTCACAACTCGACTTTTTATTAACTCACAACTCAACTTTTTCAACTCACAACTCAGCAATTTCAACTCACAACTCGACTTTTTCAACTTGCAACTCGACAATGTCTACTTGCAACTTGAGCTTTTTCAACTCGCAACTCGACAATTTCAACTCCCAATTCGAATTTTTTAACTCGCAACTCAACTTTTTCAACTCGGAACTTGACAATTTCAACTTGCAGCTTGACTTTTTCAACTCGCAACTGGACAATTTCAGCCTCTCAACTCGACTTTTTTTTAAGTACTAGTAGTGAAATTGGTATCGGCAAAATGACCTCAGCTGACTGCGAGTCGCCAATTTGTATTCAGCAATCTGATACTTTATTCATTTAATCATTCCTAAGCAAAGTTTTTTTTCTACTGAAATTAAAAAAAAATTTCCTAATGCTATTTTTGGTCTATAAATTGAATGAAACAATTCAGTCTTTTTGTATCTCTGGATTTGTAAGAGTTGTCTCCCGTATGGGACCGTATATTGATATAGTTTTAAATGGTGAAATAGTTATAGTCATAATGGTGTTACAGGGTTATATAGATTTCTTGTTCTAAGTTTCTGATTAAGAAACTCAAAAATTATTTATTATGTTTAAAGCATGATATTAAATGAAATTATTTGATTCTATCAAAAATGACCAAAATGACACAGTGGCAATTGTTATTAATAATTTGCCCTATAAATTTAATATAGCCAAAAAATTGATATGAATGACAGAACACACTGTGTTTATTTTTATTGCAATAACTTAATGCCTTTGTATTACATTTAGTCATAATTAAATAAATTTTGTTAAACATTTTTGAACAGATGAAAGAGTTACCTGTTGATACTCCTGAACATCCATGGCAGATAGAAGAGGAGGAATTAAAGAAGAGGCGTGATTTACGCGACAGTCATCTGATCTTCAGTATAGACCCTAAAGGATGTGAGGATGTTGATGACACATTGTCAGTACGGTATGTATCAATGGGGTTTTGCTTTAGATGCAAGGGGATTAACATAAACCAACAGCAAGTCAAAATAAATTTGTTTTGAATTATCTTAAGCTACTTTTAACAGAGTGTATTAACCTCTCAAACAGTTTACTCTTTAACATGAGGCAAAACATATAGGAAAATTTTGATGGTGGAGACTAAAGTTGTCATCAGTATCTCAGTGAGGCTTAAAATTAAACCAGATGATAATATCAATCCATACATTAATATTATTCATTCTATCAGCATCACCATGACCACTTGCCTAAAATTTAAGCACACCTGGCCTTATAGGCAATCTTTTGATCTCTGTTATCTGCTTGTCCATCCACAATTAGAAAAAAATCCCTGAAACCACTGGGCCAGTTTTGATCAAACTTTGAATGGTGAATTATGACAGAGTGGTACATGCATGCCCCCTTTTTTTCCTACAATACTCTTAAAATTTTAATGTTTGGTTATTATTTAGATTCGATTACCCAGTATCACAGCTTTTCCATTATTGATACTAATGGGGGGATAGAAAAACACCTACAGTCAACTCGGATTGCTTGAACACCATGGATTAATTAACTCTTTTTTTTTAAAGTCCCACTAATTTTCTAACTTGATCTAACTAAAAAAATCACAGTTTCTCAAACTCTGTCGGCTGGATATAATGTTTTGGTCCCTTCATTATTAAAAGAGTTAACTTAACAATGCCAGACTCGAACATACCTGTAAAATCAATCACGACCTGTCAAACGGTTAATTGATCACCACAGCTTATGATTTGAGCACAGATGTGACTCTGATGGGCAATCATTTGATAATTGTTTATAGTCATATAATTAGGGTAGACCGATGATTGACCTAATCTTTTTATTATTGATTTTGCTTAATAATCTCCGAAAGAATTCACAAGTCTCACGCCGCGGTGGCTATTGTAAATACTGGACTTCCAGTACGGATACAGAAATATGTCGGGAAATGTTCAAACTCTGATGGCTCGAACTGTTTTTCTTGGTCACTTTGAGTTTGAGCCATCGAGGTTTGACTGTATTTAATTTGATGGATGGTGGTTATTTCTGAAAGATTTATAAAAAATAATCAGTTGAAATTTTATACATGGTAGGGTAGAATTAAAAACGACAGTTTTTTATTCCCTTTATAATTGTAAAAAACATCAAATATTTACTTAAAATTCATCTATAATTTAGATCTTTATAGATACACTCCTCATACAGTCCAACTTTGGTATCACTTCATCAAACAAAAAATATTCAAACTGTTCAAATCACAGAAAATGGTATTGAGGTTTCAAAATTATACAAAGATTCTTAATCATAATGGATTGAAAAATGACTTGTGATAATCCAGGTGTTTGAGCTAGTTTGACCTTTCCTGTTATCTAAGTGGACAATACAGATCCATGTCAGACTGTAAAGTATTTTTCCCTTGTAGATGTTTGGAAAATGGAAACATTGAATTAGGAGTACATATAGCGGATGTAACACATTTTGTCAAATCAGGATCTCTGACAGACCAGGAAGCTAAAAATAGATCAACGACAGTCTACCTGGCAGATAGAAGATATGACATGTTGCCTGGTATCCTTAGTGCTAATCTGTGTTCATTGGTCAGTGGGGTAGACAGGTAAGTATCTTCTGCTAGGTGTTTATTTTTTAAATGCACACCCTGTCAAACTTACTTAAGGCTGTGTCGGTTTTTTTTTTTTTGCGTCAGGTTACTCAGGTTAAGTTTTAAAAACCTATCCGCCTGTCCGCACGAAAAACACACAAACACAAAA
>JARWCS010367915.1:0-10372 GCA_034783895.1 Geukensia demissa | reverse complement strand
AAAAGACTCTCAGACTGTTATGTTTGCATAACAAGTTTTCACGCAAAGTCAACTTCGATTCAAATAGCGGAATACGATAAGCTGGGGACAACGAGGCGAACTTTGCAGGCATTGCCTGCACCTCCGTTTTTTTTACAGATTATCAAACTCCTCTGGTTTTAATGATTCCATAGCTTTAATATTTTCTGCTCAGTGACCCCTGCTTTTTTCCATAATTTTATTAAACACATCTAGAAAATCCCTTGGAGAATTTACTTAATAAGAAATCCTGGTTATTTTTAAATGAGGTTTAACCAAAATAACCTGCCAGTTGAAAACATATGAAAATCAAGAGAAACCAATTTCCCACCTAATTTTCAAATGCTTTTATCTTAAAAACAACCAAGCTGACCCATAAAACTTTTTCTGCCTATTTAATTCTGAAAGTCTTTCACATTCATTTCAAAGCCATTTTATTTTGAATCAGAGTAGCAACTCTCCTTAAAGCAAAGTGCTGGACATAAGACATGCCCCATGTGCATTCACATGAGAACACCATCATGGCAAAAATCAGCCACTTAAAAGGCAACTATATTTACGTAAACTTAATAGCATAATGTATTCAAACTCAGAAGAAAGGTTTATGGTTGTATGTGGTTAAGTCTGAAGACTCTAGGAAAGAGAGCTCCTATAAAATGTGGTCATTTTCCATTATTTGTGTTCTATTCAGGCAATGAATCCACAAGAAACTTTATCTATTCTGCCTATATCATGTTAATGTATTGGCACTGATTCCAACTGTCTACCAGTGACCTTTTCAACATTTTTTTCACCACTTACACCCAAAGCAGCTCAATAATGAAACCATTTTCTACTGGAATTAGGTGCTCTAATCAAGAAACTCTCTCTAAATTTTATTTATGTAACAGGAGTCCATGTACTTCCAGCCTTTTAGAAAATGTCTTTTAAGAGAGCTGCACTTTTACTGTCTGTTTAAAAGAAAGATCATGGAATATATGGCAGAAAGACACAATCCACATCTTTTGTGTATTGTTCACTGCATCCAATTTTTTGTAAAGTTGCCCTTGGTTACTAGATTTCTGTGGAGCATGAAACAAGTTCTGAAAAAAAGTGCTTTGCAGTTTTCTCTCATATTAAACAGTTCGTTGACGAAATAGAAAAACAATACCTTAAAAATGCCTTAATTTCAATGCCTACCAAGTGTTTTTCTGGATTGTCCTTCATCAGTTATGCTCAGGACCAAATATTTCATTTACTGTCACAATGAATTAATAATCAAATATTACCTATGCTGTCCAACACTGCCTGCAGGAGTTTGATCAAACAATTGTTTTAAATCCTCTGGTGAATATGTTATCTTTTTTTCTATGCTTATCCACAGTAACTTGATTCCAGTTTCCAACACACTTAAAAATCGACCACCTATTAATAACGAAATAAAACAACTTATACAAGAAGCTTTTTAGAGAGAATATGGTACTGTTAAATTTGAATATTGTCACATTTTAGTTGTGCGTGTGTGGGGTTGTGCTTTTACACCTTGCCATTTGTCTATTACTGGAAACCTTTGTGCGACATTTTGGATGGCTATCTCATGGACAATCATGCCGCAGCTCCCTTTCCTATATGCTTAGTTTTCTATCATTGAAAATAATTTTTTTAATTTCTGGCAATAAACCATTATGCACAAAATATTTTCAATGAAACATCAAATAACAGAGAATTAACACAAACAAAATTGTTTGACAGTTACTTAATTAGCTTCTTATAAAAGGTACTTTAGTTAAACATTTTATTTTAATATCCATCTATTCTAAAAAAAAATTCTAATAATGCTGTCAGGACATTTTTTTTCAATATGATTTACGCACAGGAATTTTGATTTCTAAAGTTACCTATGTCCAACGATTTTAAGTTTCCAGATTATGACAATTCAGAAAGTTCCCTTGTCATGTTTTCAGATTGTTGTCAGATTTCTGAACTCATCTAGATTAACCATTTCAAAGCATTAAAAATTTTGCAAAGTCATCCCCAATTTTTTTTTCATTATTTTATGAAATACATCTTTAAGAGCATTCAAAGAATTTAATTTATAATAAATTCTATTAATTTCTTTATGTATTGCTTTTGAAACCTGGATCATGTATATACAAAGTCAATAAAAATTCAATAGAAATCTGTTTTCCCACCACATGTTTAAACTGTTTTATCTCAAGAATGACCACACTGACCTATCAATATTTTCTGCATATACTATTCCTGAATCAAAATTTAAAAACCATGAAAATTATTTCTAAACTTAATTTAATTTGAACTTCAATGGCTCTAACACCCATAAGATTGATGAAAACAGTTTGAGTTTAAAGAGTGTTATGGATATCAAGGTCCAACTTCATTAAAACCTGAGTGAAGGTTTGAGGCATCCATGGTGTTAGAGCCAATAAGTCCAACTTTACTCTAAAACTCATTAGCCCTGCTGCTTCCTTAAAAGTTATAGATGGTAAAATAAAGAAATATTGTTGCTAGCATAGTAAAATAAACAAAGGACACTCCTTTGTTAGACATGACTAGAAAGACAGTTGGTCTATCTACTGTTTGCATCTCAGCACAGCTTTTCTGATACTGATAATAAATTCAAACTATCGAACTGTTTAACTATATCCAGTAACAAATTCAAACATGAACGATAACCCAAAATATAACAATGCACCACAAACACAATAATTTTATACGCGGAGAGAAAGTACCGCTATACTTTACACTTTCCTATGGACGTTTTTGCTCTCTCCAAAAAATACCAAATAAGAAATTTTGAAGCTTTGCTGACAGGCATTTTTTTGTCAATTTTTTGTTAATATTTACCCAATAGATAAATAGAAAAAATAAATAAAGTAGCAAAAATTTCATAAGAAATACCTTTATTGTTCATTCTGTGGAAATAGAGATAGGTGGGTTCATAAAGAAGCAATTTTATTATTATGACCCATTTAAAATGTTCTTACTATGTTACTTGGGGACTGGGTGGCTGAGTGGTCTAGGTAGTTGACTTAAACTTACCTGTACATTGATTGATTGACTGAATGGTGCTTAACATCCAGTGGTAAATATTTCATGCATATTCTTTGTACTAGACTGGCACGCTGAGCCGAATTTTTAATGTGCTAGCTCACGAAACAACAGTCCGCAGGAAGACATGCCACTTTACCCAGACACATTATTCTGACTCTAGGCTGACCAGTCTTTGCTCTTACTTCTAAATGCTACGTGCTTAGCAGAGAAGCAGCAATTACCAATTTTAATGTCTTTGGTTTGACCCAGCCGGGGATCGAACCCACAACCTCCTGCACTTGAGGCAAGCACGCTAACCATTACACCACAGTAATTACCTGTTCAGACCACTGTAGCTATTACCTATTCACCTATACCACGAGTCAGCAACTGACTTTGTAACACACAAAAAAAAGGCTGCATTTCATTGGCATTGCAGTGATAAGGTTTGTCAGTTAACTGCCCAAGGTCAGTGGTTCTCTCTGGGTACTCAGGCTTCCTCTACCAGTTAAAATTAACTGCCGTGATATGACTGAAATATTGTTGAAAGTCGCATTAAACCCCAATAAAACAAATAAACAATTTTACCATGTAACTTGCATGTGACTGGAATCGGTCTGGATTCTCCTGGTTCTAAACATCCTACTGGAACCTTTATAAACTCTTCTGGCTGAATCTGGTAATAAATATAACATCTGACATTAATGATGGTACTAGCGCAGGCTGGAACATCTAAAGCTCTTCAAAAGATTAAGATTCTTTAAGGACTTATGAGGGAAATAATCTGAGGATGGTGTGAGACAACTACAGTATGTGGACATCGTCTTTTGTGATATATCCCTATATATTTCATATAAAACTGCAAATTTTCAAAAAATAATTACAAAGTTTTAAACCAATTTTCATGAAATTTTCACCACTAGACAGGGAATTTTCAGCAGTTTAATTGTTATTTGGACATAATTTTCTGATCAGCATTTATGGATAATTAGTGAGTTAAACAGAAATATTTACATCATTAATTCATCTTTATGTTTATCTCATGAATTCTTGAATACTACAAGTTAGAAAATTATATCCAAATAAACAATAAAGATCTTAAAAATTTTCTGTTTAATAGTACTTATTTCATGAAAATCGCACAAGAAACAGCTTCAAAATAATTTTTTGAAAAAATGTAGTTTTATATAAATATAAAGTGAAAAATTGCAAGTGACAAATATTATATGTCCACATTCTGTATTTTATATAGAGTAAGTAACATAAAAACAGAGAGAAATTTAGTTCTTAGACTAGCAAGAAACAGAGGATATTATTACAAAAATCTTTCTAAAACTGGTAATAGACTTGCTTTTATAAGGATATTTCTGTCATTCTTTTTTCAACTTAAATTAAGGTCTCAGTCATTTTAAGATATTTTATTAAGGGTTATAGGTCTGTAGCTAGTTTTACTATACAGAAATTAAAAAGGGTTTACATGTAAGGCCAACATAGTTTTATTTTCGACTGGCCTTATTTTCTGAGAAAATGAAATCAAAATCATCGTTTTTTAAACCCTTTCCTATTTTTAGCTCACCTGGCTAAAGCCATGTGAGCTTTTGTCATCACTTGGCATCATTTGTCTGTCCGTCATTAACTTTTCACATTTTAATCAAGTCCTATGAAACCGCTGGTCCTAATTAGATCAAACTTGACAGGAAGCATCTATTTAAAGGTCCTTTACATTGACTGCTCATTTCATTCATAACTATTAACAAACATGGCCGCCATGGACATTTCTTGTTTCTATTGGCTGAAACATTAAAAAAAATCATCTCCTGAAACCACTAGGCCAAATGGAACCAAAGTTAACAGGAAGTCTCTATGGAAGCTCCTTTTCAATTAAGTTTGCTCATTTTGTCCAGATCAGACAAAAAACATGGCCACCATGGACGACTATTGTTTCTGATTGGCTGAAAAATAAAAAAATCAACTCCTCTGAAACCACTTGGCCCAATGGAAGAATAGTTTGCATGAAGCATCGTTTCAAGGTGCTTTATAAAGCTTGCTCATTTTGTCCAGATCATACAAAAAACAAGGCTGCCTTGGATGATTTTTGTTTCTGATTGGCTGGAACATAAAAAAAAATCTTATTCTCAGAAACCCTTTGGCCAAATGGTTTAATATTTGATGTGGAACATCTATAGAAGATCCTTTACAAATTTTCCTCATTTCATCCCGATCCGATAAAAAACATGGCTGCAATGGACATTTCATATTTCTGATTGACTGATTTGTTAAATAATTTCTAAAACTGCATTGACAGATGTCAGGTAGTGATAAAGATTCAGCCTTCTGAGCCTCAAGTTTCCAGTTTACACAAATATAATCATGTTCATAATCAATGCAAAATTATTTTTAAAAAAGGTGTGAAAATCCAAACCTATTTGGACCTCCCAACACAATAATTTCTTCAAAATTCCCATAAAACAGAAAATAATTGTTTGCCTAATATGGCTTAAACAACAATAATACATAAGGTTGGGGTGCTGAATAATAGAAATTTTTGCAGTATGAGCCGTACTTAGCCCCCAAAATTAAAGCTTTTCAAATCAATTTGAAAAAAGGTGAAAATGAATCAGAGGACGTCCAAAAACTTGAAACTTATGAGTAAAATACAGCCAGAAATCCAATTTTAGGTTATGCTTGGATTGTGATAACATTTTAAAAGGGTTGGCCTTTGAAGACAGGTTTTATTGTACTGGTAGAACAGATGGTTACAGACCTTATTCTTAGACATAAAAGTAGTTTGTTTGTGCCAGTTACAAACCAGTTTTATTCTGCATAAATGCAAAGGCCTGTTGCAGCTTTTGCAGGTATTCAGATTTTGCTCTACATTAATTGTAAATATATTTTATTGTTTTTGATTGAATATGCTGTTTCAATTTGGAAAGGTGATATAAGTATTACTTTTTCAGCAGCCTCTCTGGATATAACAAAGGACTGTGTTTTTCTTCATTTAAAATGATGCATTCATTGTTTACTCCATACCATTAAACATTTTCTTCAAATATGAATGGTCAATTTTAGGGAAGAAAAAGAAGGCAAAAACCTAAGGTAAAACTTACATACATGTGGACACATAGAAATGACAAAAATTTATGTCAAATTCATCATTCTTTTTATTTCAAAATCGAAGAACAGAAAATTCTTTTAGGAAACAGCAATTTGATATTGAAAGACATTTAATGTAGGGGAGGGAAACTAGAATTTGTCATTTAGTATGATTCTGAACTATGGAACAAAAAAAAAAATACTGCAATTCAGACTTTAAAGAAATCCAGATCTTGCCGATTCTAATAAGCGCCCCATGGTTTAATTTTTTTAATCACCCTGGGACCTTAATACAAGGAATATGGTATTATTGGTATTTTGTTTGCCTATAAATTTGAAGTCCGTATGGTCATATTTGTTACATTGCAGACTCTACTGTAGTGAAAGATATCGTGCACAAATAAAAAAAAAAAAACTTATTCTAAAACTTATAAATTAAAATAGTATTTAGGCCATAATAAAAAATTCCTAGATTCTCATCCAACTTTTTAATTAGGGGCTTGGTGAAATTATTATTGAAAAATGCTGTAGATTTTTAGCAAATTCATAATAATGGCCATGAGTAGAAATAAAATTTGTTGGAGCTGCCTGTTTCATTTGTATGGGAGGTGTTTAGAATTAAGGATTTTGTTTATTATGGCCTAAAACTGGCTTAATTCCATGGCTATCGGAATGTTAAAGCACCAGGTGCAAACATGGCTTCTTTTTTTCCTTGTTTATCAAAGGTTTTTTATATTAAATTTACCAAAATTGTGGCAAAATGTTCATAGTTTAATGGCTAAAGGGAGGCCTGCAAAACTTAATTTTTGTCATTAATGCGTGTTCAGGTGTGACCCCACTACTATGACTTTTCTTGGTACACTAATTTAGTTCTACTCTCTTTAGTTTATTGCTTTATCTTAAAATGAAATATTTCTCTACAAGCTTCACAATACACAAAATTTTGACAGACAGGGCTATGTTCTATCCAACAGATCACCCTCTATCCCCCTACTTTTGTACCCCTTTTATGTTCGACACAAACTGATTTGCAGTAACATTATTGAATGCATGCTTTCATAAACTTAAGTTTACTATATATGGTCTAAGCTAAGACATGTGTAAATGCACAATACGAATGTGTGATGGAAATATTCCTCAAAAACTTCCTCCCAGCATTTTTAATTTTCTGCAAGTAATTTCTGTCTAAGATAGAAAATATGTAAAAGCATGAAACACATTTAGCATCAAAGCACTCCCATTATGATTTCCTGTAGTCAGTGGTAAAGTAATATTATATCGCACGAGCTTGCAAGATTCAGTAATATTCTACGAGGGACAATATTCATCAATATTCGTGCAATAACCCTTTTATTGTATGGCAAAACTGTTAAAATGCTAAAAACATAAATTTTTTGACATCAATAATGCATCTGTTATAGACAATATTGTACAGAGTGGAATATTAAACGCTAACGTGTAAAATGGAATATAGCGTTGCTATACAATAATATTCCATATTGTATCATCATGTAAAACATCAGTCTTTTTATATCTATGTCCAAAGTTGAAGCAATACAGTAATATTCAGCATATCATGAGATTTTACAGATTTACAGGACAGACTTCTCCCTATATCAGTTTTGTGCATATGTTCTGGTGCTGGTGTGCACTTCTATCACTATAGACTATCTGGTATATGTCCTGGTGTCCTAGGTCACAATCTAGAACCAAGGGAGACGACTGGTAGATAGCCCTAAATGCTGATAACTGTCAAGCTTATTTGCCATTAACAATTAATTTAGAATAATTTAATAACATAGTAGTTGATTTATTTTGTTTATTTTTATTCAATACTCTGTTCTTTTTATTTTTTAATCACATAACAAATTTTTAACATATCAGAAATTTAGTTATATATTTATAAGAGTTATAAGAGAAACTCAATATGGCATAAAGTTGATATTTGTAATGTTTGATGCCACCAGGTGATCACTGGCAATGGAATAAATGCCACAGTGAATTTATATAAAATTCTAATTTTGAAGCTTTTTACTATTTTACTCGATTAAGATTGTATTATTTTATTTTTGCAGAGGCTTTGCCGACAAAGATACAACTAATGATAAGCCAGGACCACCAAGAAGAAAAATGTTTCGGAGGACAATTTCTGCCGTTATCAAGGACAATTAGAGCGCCATTTTACCGAACAACCTCCAAGAAGAAGTGACACAATGTACTTTGTTTATTTGAAGTGCTGATAGTTTATTTGCCACTCAATTATTAAAATGCCATATGATGTGTGAGCAGGCCAGATGTTGATAGAAAAACATGGCAAATTTTGCCAAAATATTTTTAATTGTGATCATTCCTTGTTAGGACTCATTTATACTTCCCCACACGACATCTCAGGACTGGCGTGCAAACATCCTGTGAATACTAAGTGATGTCACATGATTAAATAGGATTAAAAAACCAAGACAAGAAGTAACACCCAGCGATAATTTCGTGCAACGATCACTTTAGAGGTATAAATGATCACTCAGAGCTGTTACTTATGAAAAATTATTTTACACAAAAATGTCTCTATAAATAAAAAAAAACAGGGTCAGAATGTGATGAAGATTAATATTTTTTTAAATGTTTTTTAATCTTCCGTCCATATTTGTTTTGTATGACTGTGATATATTATTTATTTTACATAATTTATTTATATTTGTTTGTTTACATATTAATCCATAATCTAATGATCAAATATTTATCCAGTTACAATTGATAATTATTTAATGATATATATTTTAGACACATAGTTGCCAGTAGTTAAATCATTTACAATGACACCAAATTTTAACATACAGTACTTAAACAGTTGACTCATTTTATACAAGATTTCTTTCTGCTTAAAGTAGAGTCCACTTTTTTCATAGGCCATTTTCATGATCTGTTTATTTCATTAAACTCCTTAAGTTTATTTGATTGGCATTTTTCAGCATTATTTAATTAGGCGGACAAAATGACGTTTGATTTTTGATTGCTAGTTTATTTAACATTAACATATACTGGTAGACCAAAAATTCACATAGAAGTTCTCAGAAAAGGAACTTGGTGGGTGCATGAGTGTCTTAGACAGTTGATTAAACTTGTCTACAGATCACTGTAGCTAATAACAAATACAGCATGAGTTGGCCCCTTCTTTGTACTATACAAAAAAAGGGTGCATTGGTTTAGTTGTCAGTAAGATTGACAATAAAACTAATAGAATATTGATTAAAATGTTATAATTGATTGTATTTATACAGGGTTTTGAAAGATATTGTGAAAAATATTTACATCGGGATTTGTCTTGATAGAGAGCATTACATGTGAATACTGTACTATGTTAGTACACAAAGTCCATCATTGGGTTAAATATATTAAAAGTTTTTATGTGCCAAATAACAGATATTTACCATTTAGTTTTTTTATTTGTTATGTACAAGTTTTATCTAAGTTAAAATGTAACTTTTTACTAATTCTCCATTTGCTTTCAATATTTTCAACTAAATAGCAAGGTTTTTCAAATGAAAAAAAATAATGAATGACATACTTTTTTCGAAATGTTATATTACTTTATTTGAAAAATGTGTCAATGGTTTTTCACAATTTTTATTTAACTTCCAATGTATTGTATATTCAGACCTGGTTGTTACCCTAATTTTACTGTTTCAAATTTACCACTTCTATTTTTATGATTGGGATTTAACCTTTAGCTGTTTAGGTTTGCAACATCTGTTGTTTTTTCTCTTGTAAAACACCTGACAATTTTTTCTTCGTCGTGACTACATTCTTTATCAGCTATAGAAGTGTATAATATTCATCAATTTTATGTCAGTTGTAGCAATTTTATTAAGAGAAATAATACCTAGTCATATTTTACTAATGTGCTGCCATGTCTTAATATTTTACAAGGGAGGTAATTAAATTTCGAGAAAGGGGAGATAATTTACAGAAAAAATAAACATTACCATTCATAGATAGTATCTTTTGCTGACATAATTTTCATACATTGTCAAATTCATGTATCTTTATTTCTGCATATATTGCATGTGTCTTTTTGATGCCAAGTTAATATTTGACATTTTGCAAGTACAGTTTGTTTTGCTAAAACCATGGCCATGAATATATTAACTTTAAATAACAGGGATGATTTTATTCCGCTTTTTAGCGGATTTCCGCTATTGGTAGTCCGGATTTGTCCATTATGATTCTTTTA
>JARWCS010367904.1:0-10372 GCA_034783895.1 Geukensia demissa | reverse complement strand
TGTGACTAACATCGATTGTGACTATACACCGGCTTTGACTACTGAGTAACACGACGGGTGCCACTAGTGGAGCAGGATTTGCTTACCCTTCCGGAGCACCTGAACTCACCCTGGTTTTTGTAGGGTTCGTGCTCCTCCGGCTTTAGTTTTCAGTGTAGTGTTGTGTGTTTTATATTTGTCTTCCGTTTCATTTTGTTGGCCATGGTCTTGCCGGTCTGTCTTCCGACTCAGTAACGATTTGTCTGCCACTTTGGTATCTTCGAATTCCTTCTGCATGTATAATCATGATAATCTTTACTTTAGTTCCTTATTTATTTTTCATTTATCTTTACAAATAACCAATTTATGACAAGTATCATGTCATGTATGTGACTACCATCAAGCTCCACTCTTGTCACTGGCTGCCTTGAATTAGTTGAAAGACAGAAGAATGTGCAACGGTTAAAGTTCAATGCCAATACATAATTGCCTGCATGCAAAACAAGTGCTTAAATCATTTTGCACTTTCAAAAGGGGGCATGGGCATCCGTTGAGTGAATAAACTTCAGGGTCTAATGTTGAACTGTGTCAGGTTGCGACATCTTGAATCGTGTTTAAAAGAGGACCAGCTTATGAAGATTTCTGCTACAAAACAGTTTATCAAGTGGTTTCTAAGAAGACTGAAATTTTCAAGGTTTCAGACAATCTGAAGAAAGTATTGGCTAAGGCATGTCTGGTGGTATATGTTTTAATTTTATCAGCAAAAATATCATAATTGACAGCAAATTCCCTGGACAACTTTCCTGCCCATCATGCAGTAAAAAAGTCATTTCAGGTAAGAAGGTATTTAAATGAATTTCCCATAAAGTCCAATGTTATACTATGTCATGAGGTCATTATTAATATCTGACCAGAAAAGTCTGGTAGAAGACCACCAAAAGATCCGGCATTTCTGAAACATAACAGTTCAGTCGGCTAAGTGATATTTGAAAGGATTTTCAAATTTATAGCCAATCAGAGCACATTATAAGCTAAGACAGCCATGTTTCAATTTCAAATTGAAATAGACAGAAATGTCAAATTGGCAGAATACTATCGAGACAACACTCCAGCCAAGTTTACTTGCAATTGTTAAAGTTATGCTCAATAAAAATGTTTTTGTGTGTATTTCTTACTAGGTCCAATAATAAACTATGTTTGGTCATGGCAGCCATCTGAATGTTTGATTAGCAAACAATTCACAAGTTTGGTGAAAGACAATCCAGGGAACACTCTTGCCAAGTTTGGTTCTAATAGGCTTAGCGGTTTTTGAGCAAAAGATTGAAAGTGCAATTGGCTCAAAGTGACAACAAAAGCTCATAATTAATATAAATGTTGGTTTTGATTTTAGGTGATCTAACCCCACCGTTTTTTGGTGAGGGGCAATAAGTTTTTTTTTCTCTTAATTGGATGCAAGTTCTCTATTTCTTTTCCAACTTTGATGAGTTTTTTTTTATTCCCCGTGAAAAAGTCAACACGATAGGCCACAAGCGTCATGACCTATCTCTTAGCTGTTATTGAGATATAGGGAGTCTATAAAATGGCCACGCACTATAATATTTGAAACTTTTTATTTCTCATCGGATTTTGGTGGGTTTTTTCAAATGATTCCATATGAAAATCTTCAAGCATTTCTTCGTAAAGTGTAAATTACCGTTTTTTGTATAAAAGGGGTCAAAGGGTTTTAAAAATGTGATTTTGCAGGAGATGCGAAATTTTTATTTTTCATCCGATTTTGATGGAGTTTTTGCGTTTGATTCCTCTCAATGAGAGGTTTCATCAATATACATGTGTATTAACGGATTTTCTCTATTCTTTACCGTTTTCGAGCTAAAAGAGGTCAACGTTTATTTTTATCCGACTTTGAGGGTTTTTTTATCCAAATGATTCCTCATGAAAAATGCAACAAAGTTACTTTAAGCAATTTTTGTAACATTTACCGATTTTTTGTATAAAAGTTACCGATTTTTGTTTAAAAGGGGTTAAAGGGTTAAAAATGTGATTTTGCAGGAGATGAGAAATTTTTATTTTTCATCCGATTTTGATGTTTGGTTTTTTTTGCATTTGATTCGGCCTCTCAATGAGAGCTTTCAGTAATAAGTCAACAGATCTTCTCTTTCTTTTCGTTTTTGAGCTAAAAGGGGTCAAAGTGGGGGAATTCAATTATGAATATATGGAACAATTTTATTTTTCATCTAATTTTGATAGGGTTTTCTCCAAATGATTCCTTATGAAAATTTTAACAAAAGTGTCACCAGTTTTGATAATAATACGAGTCAAAAACGATCATTTATCCAGTCATATTGTGTCCAACAAAATAATGTGTCCAGCACTTACCCAAAAGTTCATTTGTTCACCTTTCACATCTCAATTAACGTGCTGCTGTCGTAGCATTTGCGAAGCACCCTAGTTTACTGTTGATGATTATACCACTGTAAACGAAGTTTGGGGGTGTATAGGAATCAGTCTGTATGTCTGTCTGTCTGTCAGGACAAACCTCTGCAACCTTTATCGGATCCACATGAAATATTGTATTCCTTAATGTGTAAACCTAACCGGAAGGCAGATTTATTTTGTATGTCTTTTTGACAGTTATGACTCTTTGAACTTTGCCATCATACCAATGATTGTGTCCAATGCTCCTCATACACCGTTCAGCTGACTGACCCCAAAGTTGGTCTGTTATATATTCATGTTATGTAGATGTGCACCTGATATAAGGAGTTCAACTTTATAAAAAAATTTATAGGATTTTTACGTTTTTGAAATTTTCGCACATATGATACTCAACATTGTTTCCCGACTTGCTCCTCCTATATATACCGTTTAATGTTTGTCTATGGCTCAAGTTCTATGGTTTATTTATGATATGAAGATGTGAACATGATATAAAGATTTTCAGTTATTTGAAATTTTATAGGATTTTTACGTTTTTGAACTTAAATTTTTTTTCGCACATATGACACTCAGCATTGTGTCAAGAGACCACTAGAAAAAGAGAGGGAATTTACAAATCTAGAGGTCTCCACAAGGCCTTCAACAAGGGTGGAATACCACTCAATGTTAAAAGCTGCTCTAAATGGCTCCAAATAAATAAAATATGTATATGTAAAATAATACTGCTCTGACCTGAATATTATCAAAATGTAAATGTAACAAATTTTATATTAAAACAAACAAATGCCCAAAATTCTTGGATTGGGACAAGCACATGTGACATGTGGTGAGGTTAAATCCGATCTCCAATTAGTGGTCAAAGACAACAAAAGCGGTCAAGACAAACAACAAAAAATCAAACAGAAATTCACCCTTTATCCTTTTAAGTACCAGTCCATATAAAAATCATGCAGGAGGTGATTCATCTGTATCAAAAACCCACCAAAAACCCCACTCATTTTTAAGTAAGGCTCTGTTTCTGTATACATAACCAGCCTTTGTTTGCCATTTGAGCAACGTACTTATGAGATAAAAATTACATAGAATGTACAAGGAAATGACCATTTGCAAGAGTTATCGTTCTTGTTGATTTCTACGAGTTACAAATGTATGACTTTCTCAAAAGTACAAGCCTTGACTGAGAAAAAGCTGTAATCATATGAGGTATAAAGTCTGAAATATCAACTACAGATTGGTGGGTTTTTCCACACCATGTATCACTTCACCATTGATACTGCATAAATTTACAAAGACTGCTACTTAAAAGAATTTTCTGACACCCATCATCAAAGTTAACCATCACTGCTAACTAATTTGATGCTAAATTCTTCCTATTATAAAGTAAAATCATCAACACATCATATAAAATATATATATCTTTATTTTAGAAACAATAAATAACAGATTTATCAAAAATATATAACAATTTTACTTTTAATATTAAAAGTACACATTGGAATTTTTGATAAATATATCACAGTTCATTTGTCACAATAAAAATGTAAATTAAACTAAAACAAAATTTACATTTTGTCTGCAGAACATAACAAGGATATCTTAAATTTCATCCCAATGTGATCCATACACAAACAAATGAACTCTCTTGCGAATAGTAATTTATTCCTATGGATATTTCCAAGTTATAAATATCTATTTAAATGTTAAAAAGTTAAACAAATATGTTTAAATGTTCGAGATGTATTGATATATATATATATATACTGCTGGCTTCAAATTGTATCTCCCAGACTATTTGTCACACATGTAATGATAATTGCAATAAAAATCAAAAGTTCCACGATTGTTGGTTAACCCAATTTTTTAAAGTTTTTAAAAGTCTTTGTATTTGTAGAAATTTTTGAAACTTGTACAATTTAAGAGAACCAGCTATATTATCAATTGTGTTTGAATTTTTGATATAGATGTCAGGAAAAGCAAGTGTCTTTTTTAGGTTAGAACATCATGTGAACTCTTGTTGTATCTGTAATTGTCTGTGAGCTATGTATCAATTTCAAGAGTAAAATCTAAAACAGCTGGTTATTAAGGTTTGTTTTTATGTCATTTTGTCACACCAATGGCCCAGGTTAGGGGGAGGATTGAGCACTCACAAACATGTTTGACTCCAACACACTTCCGAGCTTTGCCTAAGCCAGGTACCTGTAGTACAGTGGATGTACTTTAATGTATTACTGTTACTCGTTTTACATTGTAAAATTAATTGGCCCGTTATTGTTACATTTGAATGTCATCACTTATTTTTGGGCCTTTTACAGCTTGCCTTATGATGTTTGTGCATTGATGATGGCCTTAGGATTACCTGTAGATGTTTGTGCATTGTTGATGGCCTTAGGATTACCTGTAGATGTTTGTCCATTGATGATGGCCTTAGGATTACCTGTAGATGTTTGTGCATTGTTGATGGCCTTAGGATTACCTGTAGATGTTTATGCATTGCTGATGGCCTTAGGATTACCTGTAGATGTTTGTGCATTGTTGATGGCCTTAGGATTACCTGTAGATGTTTGTGCATTGTTGATGGCCTTAGGATTACCTGTAGATGTTGGTGCATTGTTGATGGCCTTAGGATTACCTGTAGATGTTTGTGCATTGTTGATGGCCTTATGATTACCTGTAGATGTTTGTGCATTGTTGATGGCCTTAGGATTACCTGTAGATGTTTGTAATCTATTTTTTAGGATGGCTGTCTCTAAGACAATCATACATCTTTTCTATACAGAACACTTTTTATAACCCAAAAATGACATCAGGAATAAAATTTTAAAAATCTATTTTTGACAGAAATTGGACTATAACTCTTAACAGTAAAGTCTTTTTAACTTGAATCAAATAAATCATGCAAAAACGTCTGTATAGAAAGATTTTTTATGACTTTAAGATAACATCATAAACAAAATTATAAAAAAAAAATTTTCTGCATTTCACATGCAGATGACTTAGTTAAAATAAAAAAAATGAATAGAGTAATTAAATCTGCATTGAAAATGCAAGACACTTATACACATGCTCCCAAAGGACAAAAAAATAATTTAGATTATAAAATTTTCATTTTTTCCACATTTTTCAAATAAACTGACACCATTTTAACACCAATCTTGGATAGGCCTATGTAAACAGTTTCTAAATAGAGCATCATACATAATAAATAGCAAACATTGTCAGATTTTTTTTCTCCAATTCTTCAAAGGATAAATTTTGCCACCTAAATAAAACTATAGCCTGGAAATTTCTTCATGATTCTTTGCTGCATGTGACTTGGTCGTTCCAAGTCCATTAAACTATACATAGTGCTGTGAATCACCTTTTTTAATGCAGAGTAGTGTAAAAATTGCAAAAAAATAAAAACAGAAATATCATTGCCAAATCTTTACCAATGTTGATAAAACTTGCTCTTATGCTTTTTTATATGAAAATATGTAATTTTAAATAGACTTAATTTCTTTCAATAGTTTGACATTTAACTGGACAACTGAGAGAGCAGACAAGATACCATATATATGCAGTTCACAGGAACCATTACAAATTTTAAATTGATACATTTGCTGTGTGGATCATATCAATCAAAAAGTCTGGGAGATATAATTCTAACTTGATTGGAGTTATACACAACATAATGCCTAAAATAGTTAAACTATCCTGGATATTTTTGGTTCTGAAAAACCACACATTGACATACTATATATGGAAATAAAGGAGTAGGGGCATTAAGGCCTTTTGTGTCAATAAATCTTAATCTATCTGAAATATTTAAAAAATGTACAATAAATCTTAATCTATCTGAAATATTAAAAAGTAATGAATTGTATTGAGGGATAAAGAATATAAACTATTTTTAGGTAAAAAATGTGCACCTTGATGTCATTATGACATAACTTTCTGGGCTAATTTATCAAAATAGCTAAAAATTGTAGATTGACTGTTTTTTTTAACCAATTTTTTTAACAAAAAGGGCATAAATTCCACTACTCCTTTTGATCAGCAGTATATAAACAAAAATTGAATAAAAAACACCAAAAAATACTAAATATAAGTCTAAGACAAAAATTAAACAACTCATAATAAACACCTGAAATCAAATATAAAATCATATTTAAAAAGAACAATAATGCTGGATGGGTGAGATTCTTAAAATAAACAAAAAAAACATAATATTATGCCAGAATCATGGTTCATTCAAATATCTGAACAAATCAATATAATTAGGTTCTATAAAACTTTGTCGTTCCTGAAACATCTACAAGAATAGGATGGTATATACCAGAGGAATAGGCTTTAAATATATCCTTAGTAAGCACTGAGGTTAATTGCAAATCCTACATTATAATTGTGATGTAACATAGCACTTATCTTGTTTAACACAACATTGTCATAGGACAATTATTACTTACTTTGCTAGTGTCACAATCAAAGCACCATTACAATGTACACAACAAAATAAAAAAAAAAATAATGAGAGTGGAAGCAAACATTCTGAAAATTGTTCATGACAACTGATGAATGAATATTTGCAATATGAGAACAAAATAATGTATTATGGTAATGTCAATGATTCTTAAAAAACTTTCATAAAAATACATGATTGAGGAATTAGCTGGCTTCATCGTCTGAATAGTTGGTTCTCTAGTCAATTAAAATATGAGGGGTATGGAAAAGCAATTTTTTTGGCCCCTTAATATCTTAAAATCTTAAAAATTTTAATAAATATTTCTGTCAAATAAATACAATCTTCCTATTTTAAGGCTGTATTCTTTATTTCACTATCTTTAATTGTTGTCACATTATTTGCACAAAAACTTGTAACCCTATAATGCAAAAATCTACCTTGCTTCAGTTTCATAAAACATTTCAGTTTGAAGCTTTCCTCATATACTCCTAAACTTGAAAACTGACAAATCAAAAGACAGCATTTTCAACATTTGAGCAAAATACTCAGAGATCTGAGGAAAACCTATCTTTGACATGTTTTATAAAACTGAATACTTGACATCAATTAGAAAAAGAAATAATCATTAGAACACATTGTCTCAACAGGTATTGATATGTATTTTGCAAAAATTGCAATCCATGAATTCACACACTTTTGAAGTATATTTATTTGGGTGAGGCTGTCTTTTTACTCAGAAAGTGCTAAAATGAGGCAATTTCAGTAGTTAATATTTTTTTTCCAGAATTATACTAATTTTAATGGCCAAAACTAAACATGTTCTGAAAAAAATCAAGCTCAATATTTAAGTAATCTGACAAATCACTGACTTGAAAGTCTTTACATTCATAGAATTTCAAACCATTTCATTTGGAGTGGAAAAATTGTAGATCTTATCATGCCTTCTAATTAAAGACTGCAATGTATAATCAAATAACTGCTAATTTAGCATAAATTACACACATTTCTTACAGGTCAATGTGCAGAAAACTTGTGTTATATTTCATGAAATGGTAGTCTGGTCTTGTTTGAAAAAAATTATTACATATCCAGGATTCTGCTGAACATTTCACAAAAAGTCATAAGACTTTTGACAAACTGAAGTCCTGTATAACATATATAAGTTAAGTGCACTTGTAACACTTGCAACCTTTTGTGAAACATTCACTGCATTATTTTTAAAGAGGGCATCTCTACTTTTTCTTTCTTTCTCATATCAGAGATTTCCCTATAAAACATCCCAAAATATGATTAGGTTGATAGATAAGTATTGGCCCATATCTGAACATGTGCCATGTAAATTAAAACGTCTACAAGGAGGAATCTGCTTTTTAGGTTTCTTATTATTGAGAGATAGGGATATTTTCTCTCCCTTATGATGGAAATCTGTTAACTTGCATTGTATTGGTGTATTTTCATGTTTTATAAATAGTTTCACATTTTATATTTTGGAAGCCTTTTACAGCTTCTGTTATGGTATGGACTCTGGTTCATTATTGAAGGCTGTAATGGGACCTGAAGAAGTTTAAATTTGATGGGTGGCTGTCTCATGGACAATCATGCCACATCTCCTATTTTTATATTGATGATAGACAATCTGTCAAGATAAATCTTAATCCAATGAAAAGACACCCAATCCACAAAGTCTGACTTTTGAACACATGACAGCTTGCTATTCTGACAATCTGGTTGTTTTAATGCAATTCAAGTAGGTACTGAGCATTTCATAGGCACTTCATCTACAGCAATTTCTCCTCTTCTACCTGAAAAAAAATGTGACACTAAATTAATCATGCTCGTCTGTGACACATAATTCGTCATGCTCATTTTACTAATGTACCAATGTTTAATGCCATGCATGAAAAGGCAAATCAACCACTTCAGCATCTTTGTTTGATTTTTTTTTAAAAAGAATAGTCAATAGATGTTAGCCAGTGTTAATCTCCATTGATAAATAATCAAATAGAATAAAATGATTGAAATACATGTAGAGCTGCATTTCAAAATATCCCTGACTTACAATACATATACTTCAAGAATCTGAATCACCTCTGTACAAAAATATCCCTGGTCAGAATACTTCAAAGATCTCAATCCAAATTCGTGAAAATATTACACTATGTACAATGCAATTTTTAATTTTAATTCTTGGTGAACTTTTAAAGAGTTGAACTTAATAGACCATGTAAGTTACCACTTTTTATATTAAAAAAAAAAAACAGAATATAAATAATGGCAAATCTTTTTTATCAAAAACTTACAAGTTCCTGCAGAAATTCATAATTTTTTATCTTGTCAAAAACTTTGAGTCCCTCCTTCATATTTGGACTATATTTCTTCTTGGCGGCAGTTTGTACTGCATTATCCATGCACTCTAGCACAATAGACCGAGCCATAACAGTCGGGTGTTGTATGTCATCATATTCATGAACCAGTGTATCTACTCGTAACTCTACAGGAACCACTCGATGTCTTATTCTGAAAATAAATGAGACATAATGACAGTGAGTGGTAGTCAGGTTGCTATCTCCACTGTTTAAGTATCATACAGAACATTCATTTATTTCACACATTACCTGAATAAAACATAATAAATATATTGTTTTCAAGCATTGCATAACACCCTGTATTACCATTTTTTAGAAGCATTTTCTTTGAATCCGAAACTAGAGTTGCTCATTGTTGCCCTGTTTGTTGACAGATCGGGACGAAATGAGCAATCTTATATAGACGCTCCATGTCAAGTTTGATTCAATTTGCACCAGCAGTTTAAAGGAGTTGATTAATATGTGAAAAGTTTATGATAGTCGAATGACAAAATTCTCGTCGTTATATCAAATTTACCAAATCTTTATGCATAACAAGTTTTAAGTATGAATTCCTGCAAAAATAAAATCTAAACATATGGAATGCCAAAGAAACAAATTTTGTACCTTTTAATGGACAGTGTTTATCATACTGATACTGACAGCATACAGTATAAAAGAATATTTGTCTATTTTTTGCCTATGTTTATTCAACAAATTCAACTGGGACAACTTCCAACCAAAAATTAAGTTGGTTGGTAATATTGTGGTAAATGAAATTTAGTATTTTTCTTGTGGCAACATAAAATTTTCAAAGCATTTAAAGGTTTGTGGTCTGAATTCATGCAAAGTATAAAAAGAGGACATATGCATTGAAAAATGATTAATGCCTATTGTGTTACATGTATTATATTTTGCACTTGATAATGATAAATTATTTCAATATATTTCATTTTATTGCTAATCATCCTTGTTTTGATGGATATTTGCTGAATTTGATTGAATCTCAAGCAGTACAATGGTTGAATGTTATGTTCAATGGTGTATGGTGTACATGGTTATGTTATGTTCAATGGTGTATGGTGTACATGGTTATGTTATGTTCAATGGTGTATGGTGTACATGGTTATGTTATGTTCAATGGTGTATGGTGTACATGGTTATGTTATGT
>JARWCS010367903.1:0-18280 GCA_034783895.1 Geukensia demissa | reverse complement strand
ATCCTATTAAGGAAAACAATGAAAAATCTGATTTC
Organism: Geukensia demissa; assembly: GCA_034783895.1. NCBI lineage: Eukaryota > Metazoa > Mollusca > Bivalvia > Mytilida > Mytilidae > Geukensia > Geukensia demissa. The sequence goes on along the minus strand of JARWCS010367903.1, from coordinate 18,245 downwards.
CTTATCTTTTCTCACTGCATTTAATGTCATAAGAACTAAGATAAGTAATGGCTCTAGAAGACACAGGAATTTGTTGAGCTGTTACAAAACTGGAAGGACCATTCCCCAAAGATGGGTTCCAACTGACCCGCCGGATTTTGAGAACATATTTTAAGTAAATGTGGATGAAACGACCGACGACGAACGAAAGTGATAGCTCAAATGATCATTATTTCTTTTGGTTCAAATGGGCAGTAGACCATATAAGTGCAATCACGTTAAAAGCTTGGTTGCAATTTAGGCCAGTAGTTCCAGATATTGTGTCTTATATTTTGTATCAGGGCTAATCCAGGGGGGCGGCCCCCTTTTAGAAATGCAAAAATGACTTTTAGCACCTCTTTTGCAGGCAGTTCAGTTTGTATTGGCAGGCCAACCTTTCCATAAGGCAGATCCATTTATGTACTAGTATGTGTTGGCAAGTGTCCCCCATTTTTCCAAAAAGTCTGGATCCACCAGGGTACGGTTCATTTGATAGAAGACAATCTAAACTAGTTGAGAACTTAATTTGTAACCGGTAACTTGTGAATAAAGCTGAACTCTTCTTCTCCTGGTGTGATGGAAGATATGGGATTTCCCAATAGGTTCCATGTGTGGGACAGTAGGTACCATTTCAGAGCACCTGGTATTGCTCCTGATCTGTAAACAGTTTCTGAAGTGTTAGTTTTTTTCTGTTTTTGCCTTCACATTTTTCCTGATAGACTATGCATTTTAAATGACTCCCTTTTCTATTTTCAACTTCCTTTAGAGGGCTGTGCAAAACTGAGTTAATAGATATAGTAAAATTTTAAAACAAATAAACAAAACATGAAAATTTTAGCAAAAGAGATAAAACAAGATATTCAATGAAGCACGCATCTTTCACCTTGTACATATTTTTGTAACTAAGTCATACTATTCTATATGTAGCAATGGGAAAGCCAGAATATAAAGATACACAAGGAAAGACAACTCCAGGACAAAAATAATACATATAAAACAACAGCTCATGGAAAAGCATTCAATTAAATTAAAACTTGTAATCATGCACCACATACAAACTAAAGAAATCATTCTTAATTCAGAATATTATTTATGTATAGATAAAGTTGGTATTCACACTGGTACTTTAGCACGTTTAGAACCAATTTAATGTTGTCATGTGATCAACTTAAGCGTCAGAGATGAATATTTTTCACATTGTCACATGCAGTTAATCCTCACTTTTTTATCTTTTTTACAACTATAGTAATAAATAAATAAAAGAAAACAATGTATTTCAGAACAAAATCTGACATTGATATAAATCAATCATAATTATATTTCCACTGTCTTGTTTTTAACGCTTTTACTAAAAAGAACAAATCTTGAGTATAGAAAATATGACAGTAAATGGCTAACAGTGTAAAACTATATTATGGGCCAGTGTCTCTCTTTGTATTTTGTAAACTGAAAAACTCAAAAAATTTAATTTTATAGTATTTTATTTTTGTAACAATTCATATCTTTATCACCAATATAACTTAATCTCATGATAAAAATCCAACATAGAACATAATGTGAATATTTCATAATGTAACAATATAATTTTAATTTTTATGAAACAAGTACAAAATAAAGTTTTCACAAGATTTTTAGTAAGTTTATAAAACCGTCTTTCTCATGTTTCTGTTTATCTCCTGTACAATAAAAAATACAATCCACATGGACCGTTTCAGAAATGCAACTGAATTCTGGAAAACGTCATTGTTCTGGTTGGATTTCATTGGTTAAGACGTCATTTACGAGGACGCTGAGATTGCGCATTGCACTTTACAAGACGGAAGTTGAATTTCTGAATCGGTCCATTATATAAAATTGTTACTTAGATGTATATGTGATGTGTTAACTTATAAAATTCCTATGCTGTTGGGTTCGGCTTCCCATTCTGATTTGCTAGGATTTGAATGCTTCCTTTGCTGTTTGAATCTTTGACTTCCTATGTTCTGATTCTACTGTAACTGGTGAGAGTAAAATGAACATATAGTATACTCAAAATTTTTCATATTTATTCAACATTGGTAATTTTATATTTAGAACAGAGGAATTTCACAGGACCATAAATATACCTATTAACAACCATTTGTCTTAATAATTGTCTTGTAAACATCATAAAATGAGAACCAAGCAAAAATCACCTCCATGTGACAGTTTCCAAACTGACTAGTATTTTGTTATTATCAAATGACACTTGGAAATCTAGGATGTTCTAACCGAATGGGCCATTGTAAATTGCTCCTACAAAGACCCTCAATCTCTTGTTAAATCTTCCAATGTAAATATGTGCCAGCTTTTTTCAAAATTTTACCTATTAAGATCATAACATTTCCTGCAAAATAACACCTCCTTTAAAACTGCCAAATTGCAAAATTGTCCTAATGCTTTATTTTAGAATTTAACATTAAAAAATGCTGAACCAAACAGTTTAATTTTCTATCTGTTCCTTATCGAAATTATTTCAAAATAGGATGTGCTTTATACTTTCATTACTAAAAATTGATGAATATTGACATTTTTTTTAATTAATAAAAAAAAAATCCAGCACAGTGAATGAAACTTACCTAGTAAAATCAATTAAATTATAACATACTGAGTTTATTTGTTGATTTTATCCACATTTTAATTCACTAAGAACACTTTGAAATTTTTGGGCCGAATTTAAGGGCCAAAAAGCAGCCAATATATACCTTGTCATTTTAAAATTTTGTCAAAATGTATCTGAATACTTCATTTCAAGAGCAATACAATAACAGATAATAAAACACAATTTGCTCATGACAAAGCATTCAGTTCAATTAAAACTTGTTATCATGCATCCCATACAACAGAAAGAGATACATAGGGAAATACAACTCCAGGGAAAAAATAATACATATTAAACAACAACTCATGAAAAAGCATTCAATTAAATTAAAACTTGTTATCATGCACTAAAGAAATCATTCTTAATTCAGAATATTATTTATGTATAGATAAATTTCATATTCACACTGGTACTTTAGCATGTTTAGAAACAATTTAATGTTGTAATGTGTTCAACTTAGCATCATGGAGGAATATTTTTCACATTGTCACATGCAGTATCCTCGGTCTTTTATCATTTTACAACTGTAGTAATAAATTAATATTAACATCAATGCATTTCAAAACAGAATCTGACATTGATATAAATCAATCATAATTATGTTTCTACTGTCTCTAGTTTTTTTACGCTTTTACTAAAAAGGACAAATCTTGAGTATAGAAAATATGACTGTAAATGGCAAACAGTGTAAAACTATATACATTATGTGCCAGTGTCTCTCTTTGCGTTTAGTAAACAGCAAAACTCAAAAACTTTATTTTTATTGTATTTTATTATTTTAACAATTCATATTTTATCACCAATATAACTCAATCTCATGATAAAAATCCAACATAAAACATAATGTGAATCTTTGACACTGTAACAATATAATTATAATTTTTATGAAACAGGTACAAAATAAATATTTCACCAGATTTTCAAAACTAAAAAAACTTTTTTTTTCTCATGTTTCTGATTATCCACACAAATCCTGAACAATAAAAAAATCCAAATGGACCGTTTCAGAACTGCAACGGAATTCTGGAAACGTCATTGTTCTGGTTGGTTTTCATTGGTTAAGACGTCATTTACGAGGACGCTGAGATTACGCAATGCGTTTTACGAGAACGGAAGTTGAGTTTCTGAATCGGTCCAAATATTGTCACTTAATTTGGTAAATATGCACTTTTACTTTATTATTCAGTTCATTAAAAAAGCTTATACAGATACATTCTAATATCCATTCAGTACTCACTGGTGTAGAATCACTTATATATTTGCAGGTATTACAGCGATCTCCAAACACAAAAGTTATTAAATAAACAACTTCTGCAAATGAAATGACGATTGGTTGAAAAAGATTACAAAATACCATACTGCCTTCCGTCATCTTTCATTTCAGTGTATAATGTTAAACCATCAATTAATAACTTTAAGAATCCCCGCATGACAAATTCCCGTTAGATCTGTCTACATATATTGTGTCGTAATCCACGGCTTATCGATAAACAAATCTGTGAAACAGAAAATTTTTATTCTGAATTGTTTTTTTACTCTGATGTATGTACAAAATTATCTGCTCCATATTAAGGAATTAAATCAAGATTACTTAAAATGAGATGTAATTTTATGTTGTTATCATTCATAAGCCACGTACTTTCATCAAAAAGGCTATTTATATCTGAGTTTGAAAATAGTTACATAGTGTTTTTATTATCATAATCCTGCACTTTAGCTGAAATGTAAAAACAAAATAAATATATAATTATAATCTTATTAAAATTAATAAAAAATGAGGATTCATAAAATATAAAATTACCAATGTTGAATTAATATGGAGAATTTCCGTATGCTACCTGTATATTGCAAGGAGTTACCTGTCATCAGTAGCATTAGAAACAAAAAATAGAATCAAACGTAGGAAGTCCAAGAATCAAACATATTAATAGAAGCCTTCAAATCCAAACAAGTCGAAATAGGAAGCAATATTATACGGCAGGCACAACTATTTAGTGCTATACTTTTCGAGACCTTTCCGTATTTTAGTGTTTTGGAATTTTAACAAATGCAGGAAATTTCTGTTCAACATTGTTTCATGTATTTAGTGGTGCTTAAGATTTCGATTTATTTGTAATTTATTGAAACAATAATCAAATACACTGGTTTTATTTACAAGGGTCGTATTAATACATGCATGCGATAGACAGGTACCTTGTGGTTACAATTACCATGGTAATTAGAGATTATCGGAACTTTTAATCATTATTTGACATAGGGGGAATACATATGCGGTGGGCTAGGTAAGTATACCGTGCACCCCCAGGACTCATTCTCACCATCTTTTTTAAACTTGAATACATACACTTTTTCATATTGTAAATGTTAATAAGCATAATATTGGTTTTTAGGTTATAAAGTATATTTTGTACCCCACAGTGTTACTTTTGCTAATTTTCGTTCATTAACTCCTTGGTATTGTTAAATTTGTCTATCAAATCAGTTCTAGAGCGATCCTTATAAAGTTTGGCCATAAACTGAGATTAATAACAGTACAGACCAAATCTGCTATTAAAGGAGCACAATTTGTTCCAATTGGAATTCCTACCACCTGTCTATAAATTTAATTGCCGAAACCGTTAACAATGTTATTTAGAAGGAAATAAACAGCATCAATCATTTCCTCACAGGTCCAGTATGTATATCTTTTATGCTTGTATTTTACGTCAGAGAAAAATGACCTTTCTCTACTACAACAAATGTACTTATAGTTTGTTTTATCGAAACACCATTCATTTATGTTTAATGAGATAAAGTAGAACTGTAGTATAAAGAGTAGAGAAAACATAACTATCTACAGTTTCAAAAGGTTTTTCGAAAGCCTGTAATTAATCCAAAACGTCAAGCGAATTTTTTACACTGCAGAAATAGTTTATACCATTATGTTTGTAAGCTTTATTACAGTAGTTCATAATAATTTCTTTCAATTTAGATAGAGGACTAGTCAAAAGGACAGAAAGTTTAGTGGTAGTTTTTTAAGAGCATGTGTCCAATACAGCTATTTTCTAGAGAGAGCTGGGTCGCTGACTCAAAAACTGAGAGGAATATGTACCTCGGTTGATGTCATCACTCCAGAAATTTAACTGTAGGCACCAATATCTTGTTGGCCGGTATGATATATCCGTTTCACAAACGAAGACAGACTATTTATGTGAAGTTGCGGAATAAACCAAAAACAGGCTGTTTGTTTTCTCCGTCTGAAGATTGTGATCCCATGAAACCTCTCTTTTACCTTGAAATGACTTATTTCATTTTAGGGGATGGACACTGTGGCGGTTGTCTTTAAAGAGGCACCCCAGTTTTTTTTTGTCGGATCCGCATTATTCATATTTTTGTATTTTATTCTATATTTGTATGTATATGTGTCTTGTTCCATCTTGTTCGTGTTCTCATGATTAACATGTCTATAAATTTTCCCCTTTTATCTAGCTCTTTGGTTTTATTTCGTTTCCTCTTAAAGTAAAAATGGTAATCTTTTGTTTTCTCCGAGTTGGATAAAAGTTCCAATATGAGATACTGTTGCTTTTTATGTAGAATGCACATTAAACAATGCGGCACAGTGGTCATAATTATGAAGAAAGGTGGTCTTTATACTGGGATTTTTCTATAATTCAACTGCAACTTTAATAAATCAAGTAATGCAAAATTATTTAAATTCGAGCCAACATGATTAAAGAAATACAATTTACCGTAAATTAAAAATGATTGCAATTTTGATTAATGCAAAAAATACGACAGATTTCATGTAAATGGCAATCATTTAAACTTTCGAAGGGAGATTTTCTGCTTTTCTGCTTATAACATTTAATGGAACCCTAACTGATATTGTTCACATTAAAACGATTTGAAAGTCCTGATGACCTTTGTGAGGAAGTTATCATTAATTATAAATTATTCTTATTATTAATTTTCTATTTTCATCCCTATTTTGATATGATTTTAGAGGTATTTAATGTCCTAGGGCATTTATTACTACATGTATTCATTGCCAAGCACCGTATTCATTAAAAATGAAATTGAACAATAGGATGCATCCCTATAAAGAACATCGTTCTTGACAATTACACAATTGTACAGTTATCAGGGACCAGTCAAAATTTTTGGCACATAAGACTGGTGCAAATTGCAGTAGGACAGATATGTTTGTGATATGGCTTTTGTTGGGACACCACTTTTTTACTGATAATATTCATAGGGCAAAAGCTTTTTCCAAACAAAAACTTTGAACCAATGCTTAAACTAACTTTTAAAACATAAATTATTATACCAATATGGTGTAGTATCAATTTAAAGAAAAATGTTCAATTTTTCATGAATTTTATTGAAAACTAAATGGCCAATAAAACATCGCATTATTGGTGTATAAGATAATACAGAAGAAGTCAGTTTTAAACATTGTTTGCAAGTGTTGACTCATTAACCGTTTAGGTATGTTTTAGACGAATAATCAAATTTTATATATTTTTTTATTGAAAAAAACCTTGATTTATTTAATAGTGCTTAATTCCAGCAAATATTTCATGTATATTAAGGATGATAGCATATTAATGATGAGTGCTGATGAATGAAGCCTGCTTTATACTAGACCGACACGCTGAGTTAGATTTTTACCGTGCTATGTCACGACAGTAACACTCCGCAGGAAGACGTGCCACTTTACCCAGATACATTATTCTGACGCTGGGCCGACCAGTCTTTGCTCTTACTCCTGAATGCTGCGACAGCAAATACCAACTTTAATGTTTTTGGTTTGACCCGGCCGGGGATCGAACCCACGACCTTCCACACTTAAGGCGAGCACGCTAACCATTACGCCACCGAATTAGAAGGTAATAAAAAAGTATATGCTGAGCATAAAACATTGAATCATTGATTTCTGAAATAGAACCAAAAAAAGTATTTCAGTTATAAAATATGGCTTTGCAAGTGTTGCCTGATATATCGATGATGTATTTTTTCAAATGTTCATTCAAATCTTTCGTTTCTCCATTAATTTTACGAAAATACAATTAAACATGGCAAGCAGTATACAAAACATATATTGAAAATTTATACTTATTATCATTGAAATTTGAGAAAAAAACAAAAGTATATATGGCTTCAGCATTTATAAATTTATTTTTAAAAGGTTGCCTTTTTCCAAATCACTGTCCTAGTTTCCCAAGTCAGTGGGACGGTTGCGTACTTACAAACATGTTAACCCCGCCACCATATTTTATGTGCCTGTCCTAAGCCTGGAACCTGTTATCCAGTTGTTTTTATGTTTAAATTTAATTGTTTTACATTGTATACGTATCTTTTGATAGTTCTTATATTTCAGTATCATCTCTTGTTATTTATTTTTATTGTATTTGGGGGGTGGGGGTGGCTTTTACAGCTGTCGTAGGATGTGGATGTGTGTACATTATTAAAGCATTACTACAGCCTGTAGATGTTTGTAATTTACTCGTTTTAGCTGTCTCATGGACAATCATATCACATCTTTTTTCTACATTGGTAACTATTTTTTTTAATTGTAAAAGAAACCGATAATAATTTATAATTCAACAATAAGTTGATGTCTCCTCGGATTGACAGTAACTCAGATTAGAGTTAAAGTTTTCCAAGACGGGTGAACGCGCACGACAGGGGATGCTTACCCTTCATGGGCACCTGATCCCACTCCTGTTTGGTAAAGGAGTTCGTTGATTCCAAGCCTTTGTTCTTTTTGTTTTCGTTTTATCTTTTTGTACGTTTCATTGTTTTCTTGTCTGTATGTTATGCACTATTTTTCTCTCACATGGGTATTCTACACTATTACAGAATGTTTTAAAATAACGGTTTGCAGATGTCCAACATTTCTTGATTGTTAACTTTATATTTATCTTATCGTCGTTCGTTACGTTATGAACTGTATATTTCATATAATTGTCCATGAATGTAATTAGAAAAATATAAATTTGACTGACCTACTTATTTTTCGCCCATAGCGTGTCTGAACACAGTAAATCCAGAAATTAAACGCAGTTAAATTTTACTTTTAATATTTGTTATAATCGTGTATAAGATGTGGATTGTATCTTTGTAGCATATATTCTATTTTCTTTTTTTTAATATTATTACGCAGTTTTCACTTGTGCTGTGCGGAGGTCCTAAAAATGTTGAGTTTTAATAAAGCTCTTATTTATTGTCGGGTACTGGAATGTGTGTTGGAAAGTTACTGCTTACATCTATCCAACACTGTAATTTGCAGTTCTCTGATTGTTGTCTATCGTCGTTTATAACGCCATGAACTTTATATTTCTTTTAATCCATTTTTAAGTTTGACTGATCTTTCTACTTTTGGCCCCAGCGTGTCTGATAAAGTTAAACCCAGAACGGTGCTTTACACGCATTTAAATTTTGCTTTGAATATTTGTTATAAATGTATGTAATATGCGGATTATATCTTTTAAGCATGTATTCCATATTCTTTGTTTAAAATATTATTACGTAGTTTTCCCTTGTGCTATGTGGAGGTTTTAAAAAGCTTGAGTTGTATGCTCTTATTTATTTTCGGGTACTGGAATGTGTGTTGAAAACATACATGTTAAAATCTTTCCAACTTTGTATACGTAATTTGCAATAATCCCTGATTGTTATCTTTATATTTGCCTTATCGCCGTTCGTTACTACATGAACTTTATATTTCATTAGGTCAAGGTCAACATTCTAATGTTTTAAAGGACTTTGGATAAACGAAACTTTTAGAGATTTAAGAAAACGACTAGTGCTTCATATTGTCTTGTTTATGCCTTCTGTCATCAAGTTAAATTAGGAATATTTTAGACTATGTTTATATTAAATATTAATATTAATTTGTTCATTTTAATATTTTTCTATTTTGTATGGAATATAAAATTATACGAGATGTGGCATGATTGTCCATGAGACAGCCACCCACCAAATGACAGTATAATTTAAACTTTTACAGGTCCCATTACGGCCTTCAGAATGTTTCTACGGTTTTATTTGAGATACTTTGAAAATTTCAAGTTATCAAATGTATTTTGTTTTTCTTTATATTTACTTTCCCAACGATGTTCCTTGGGTGGCCCATTGGTCTAGATTGATGATTTAAACTTTCTTATAGAAATCACTGTACTCATGGGAACGCTACTAGACTTGTACCATGCAAAAACGGGTTTACTCGACTCACAACACATGTTATATGGTTTATGATTTATGATTTACATTGTACCTGCTCAAGTTCAACCTCCTCCAACAGCTAAACTGACCACCCAGATATGACGGAAATATAATTGTTGAAAATGGCGTAAATTTTTTTTTCCATATATTCTCAAGCAACACACGTTTGCAATTATATGCAATTATAGAAAACGTTTTCTTAAAGTTGTTGATCAGAATAAAAAATCACACTATTAAAATTATACTGGGAAAATACTCAAAAAATTATTAGAACATTTATGCTGCTGTATATAGCGTTTTGAATTGGTTGTGAGAAAAGACGAGAAACGTTATAAATTCAGGATTTATCACTGAAAACTATTTGCAATAACAAACGAAACATATCTGAAACTGCGGTATCAAAAGAGATGCAATAAAACACGATGGACATGTACTTAATTTACAATTATTTAGAACATACAACGCATGCCATTTGTCAACCATTTACATATGGAGGGCAAGGTAGTGCTTCTTTACATTTAGCGTGAACTGGAAACAAGAGAGGCGTATTCTTCCAACTGGATGCTTTCTTTAAGTGGTCTGGATTAGCGTCAACACAGATAAACTCTGACCCCGATAAATCACCAGGATATCCAGCGAACAGGTACCCGGTATATTCATTTGTCCAGCTGCTAAAACATTCGTTTCGGCCTGGTATCATTATTGCAGATATGGTATTTCTACTTTGGCAAACACTGCATGCTACGCCAGAAAATGTGTATTTTTTGTCAAACAAGGTATTTGGAACATCTAATCCACCTTGAATATCAAAGAGTGTCGCAGCAATAAATGGGTTACTAGTTTCTCTGTCGCTGTGTACACCCCATTGTGGTTCTTTAGGAAGGCAAAGTTTATTTCCAGCACCTGTTGCTTGATAAGACGATCCACCAACATACCCTGTTTGTAGAAAACTATTTTTCAGATACAAATAAACTAAATTTCTATTAAGATAATTAAGAAAAACGTTTATATTGTTTTACATCTTTTACGGCAGCAACACTATATCAGGTATAAGAAAAAGTATAGAACGTTTTACACCCGTCTTAATTAACATGTGATACTGTTTTGCGAGAACAAGACACTGTAATTTCAATGTATTCTTTTTCACTGACAAATTCGTGCAAATATATTTGATTTTTTTTATATTCCCGCTTCAAAGTGGACCAAAATTGTACCAAAATGTCGCATAGAAAAATTAAATCTTAAACAGCAACCAGTTTAGTTGAAATATGTTACGATTGGTCTTTATTTCCTCTGAAAATGTTCACCATGTAGTTCATATAACCTGTTGTTTCCATCTGGACTTTTTTACCATACATCAAATGTCTGGTTCTTAAATTAAGTTCTACATTTATTTGATATGCCAATTCAACTAGATATATTATAATGATGAGTCATACCACTATATAAAAGCTGAGTATTGTTGTTTGAACACGTGGACCGTCCCCACTGGATGTAAGTTGCACCACCTAATTAAGAAATAAAAATAAAATCCAACTTAACAGTAAAATAAAGAGCTTTTTAAAAAAAGATAAATAACACTAAAACATTTTACAATTTCGCAGTAATGAATGAATTCGGATTTCGTTCGTTGCCTCGATTTTACATGACATCGGTACCATTTATTGATCATCTACGAAGTCTTTTTAATCTGATATTAGGAACATCAGATGATACCTTTAAAAGTTTTTGGCACTGAGTGTACCGATGAAGCTTTATTAACAAAAAAGCAAAGATTCAGCAATAATTTATCAATGTCTTAAGGTATTATACTTGTAGGCACATTCTATGGTAACATTACATATAAAGTATATAAATTGGAAGGAGATACATTTAGTCTCATTGTTCCTTTAAACAAACTTGTCCACAAATGTTACAAGTTCGACGTTATAAACAAAACATTAAAAACAACTTAGTATTAAATCGTCGGACATACTTTATGTTGATGTCTTATCATCAGGAATCTCACAATGAGCTTGCTTTCAGTAACTGCGAGCATTCATAAGAGAGATATGTTCTTTTTTGCATGCATTTTTGTTTAGTTTATGTATTGTAATTCAGACACTCTCTAGTTGGATTGGCTGACTCTCTGTTTACAGTTCGTTATTTTCTGCTTTTATTTTCTTTGTTTTTTTTCCCTTGACCACTCGTTAGGGGAGAAGGTTGGTTACCCACTAAACTAGTTTAACCCCACCAAATGTCTCATATGTCCAAGTCTGATATTGTTGCCATAGCTTTGCATTTATGTTTAATTTTTTGTTACCCGTACATTTTGATAATATTCAGGTGAGAGCAGAATTATTTTACGTAAACACGATTTATATATTTGGGGCTATTTTAAGCTTTTCAAAAGGTATTCCCACCTGGTCAACCAAAATGCCAGCATAGCCAAACTTAGTTTTACATGGGAACCCATTGGGTTTTTACTGCAAAGATCATCGTCTGAAGTGCTGAGCCAATTGCAACAAAACTTAATAAAATATCCCGTAGATGATCCTCTTCCATCATCGCATCAAACATCTAAGCGGACTAGCCAAGACGGCCTTCACAGCCGATCTTAGTTTAACATGTGATTTTAAATAATTTACAGACAAAATTTTTTGTCTGAAACTGTTCAGTAAATTAAGAGCAAAGTTTAGTGGAAATGCACTTAGATGGTCCCCTATCAAAATTGTACACTGCATCCCCATTGATAACTCAAGATGTCTCTTAAGATCGAACTTAGTTAAGCATGTGGTTTGATTATCCATGAGACAGCCGTTCAGCTAATAGCAGTCTCATCTGGAATCCTGAGTCAATATCCTTAGCATTCCAGTGGAATAAACAAAGTGCAAATAATAAAACAAAAATATCTGTCACAATGCATAACCCAATGAAAATGCATTATAATTCAAACTTCTTTTCTTTATAACAATTCAGTCTTTATGCTAACAAGAATCTGTAAATAAACACAAAAAAAATAACAGAACAAACAAGAATAAAAATAAGAATGCTGTCAACCTCATTTGTACATGATGCATGGTACTGTGACACAAGTCTTTTGCAGTCATTTTTGTCTAGGTTTCGTGTGCATTCTTCATATCCTGCTCCACACCACTTCAAATTACAGTATATTACTGTTTTCGGGAAATCAACTTTTTTCTCTCGAAGCTCATCTATGAATGGTTTTATAGTAACCTATAATAAAATTTCCATGTACATATTATGTATCATGTAACTTTAACATTTTTTCAAAATGTGGATGTTAGCTAAACATGAGTATAAACATATACCATTGGGAAAGATCATAAGGCAAAAAATATCTGTGCTTAAATACTAAAATAACTAAAGCTACCTGTTTTAATTCCTTAGCAACCCCATAAACACTTTTGTTAAAATTCTTACATTAATAATAGGTTTCCAAAATCCAAATTTGTGTATTAACAGGATTAATTGATAAATGTAAATGAAGGAACATATTTCTTCCGCTTAAACTAATTAAATTTAAAATATTTAAAAAGAATACACTATACATGTACATTAATACAATTTGTCCTCCCTTTTTTTAACATGTTGAAAGTTTTGTTTTATATGACTAAATATCATTATATATATATATAAAAAAACTTGTAGTATATACGTCAAGACACGCAGGATTTAAGAACCGTAACAATGTATTATTGCAAGAAAGCTTATGAGCTGTGATAAATGGTTAATGTCTGTGATATTAATGTTTTTTATTTGTTTACAATAAACAGAAATTATATATACAAACTGATGCACATGTATGTGATCTAATTAAATTTTAGTTTATTATATACATTTGTTTGTATTTTTAACTAATGTGATACCAGAAAGCTTTCTTCACTGCCTTGTGAGTAGTTTGGTCTTCTTTCCACAGACAAGGTAATGTTACTACGACGTATACATTTCTGCAATGTTTTTCCCTTAGACATCAGTAAGGCAGATTTGATTTTGTTTTGTGTATCTGACGTTGCTGTACCAGTGAGGGCTAACACTTTTGACTTAGGAAGAACTGACCTACCATAAATAAAAAAATTTCAATTCAGATGTACATTTTGTCACAATTAAAACTTGAATATCATTATGATGCTATCTGTTATGAATCAAACAGTTAGTCTTAAGTAACATCTGCAGGTTATCCCATGACCTTTAACAACTCATAAAGATAAAAAATTTTAAGCAAGCTGTAAAATGCCCCAAGAATACAATTCATGACAACGTTTTTTCATCCATTTTTTAATCAATTTATCAGAATAATCAGACACCATGCATTGATTTGATAATCGATTATAATTGGTTTTGATTCCTCAAATGAATTAGGAATTTTTAAATATACTGCTTAACCAATGTTGAACAAATGCAGTGGAAATTTGATTATGCATAACACGTGTTTCCATGAGTAACCACTCTTCAGCAGCATTTAAAACACTTGTACAGATAGTATGAAATTTCCATTTACTGGCTTCATGACTGTTTTAATGTCAGATCTTGAATATTTGCCCATCTATTTGGTAATCCAACATAACAGTTTTTACAATGTATACCTTAATTCTTTCAGTCTAGCAAAGTCTTTCCTAAATTCACCTCCCCATTTATCAACACAGTGGGCCTCATCTATGACAATATGAGAAATGTGGCTCATATTGTGCAATTCCTTGAAAAAATTCTTGTCCAAAATTTTCTCTGGGTGGCCAATACAATACAAGAAATTGCCAGCAACCAACTTTTTCACGTTTTCTGTACAAGAACAAACCATGTTTGAGGATAAACAGATAGAGTGGTGTATTTTGAGTTGTCTATTCAATTCATCATTCACTTCTATCGCCGAATCCCCATATCGAGACAATTGTTCAAAGATTATACAATTTAGTGGCGATATAAGTAATATTGCAAACTTGGAGTTCGATACTGGCGAATTTGAAGCAGCAACAACCCACGGAAGTGCCTCGAAAATTAAACTTTTCCCGTAGCCGGTAGGAAATACAGCTAAGACATCGTTATCCAGGAAGGTAAGGATAGTCTTACTCTGAAGTGGTTTCAGTGAAAAAATTGATGTACCCCTGGAGCTAATTATGTTTTGCAAAGCTATTTTTAAATAACAGCTACGATTAAGGGCATCTGTGGCAGCCATTTTCACTTACGTCGCTAAGGGATATTCCAGATTTAAAAATAACTTCAACAAATAAAACGGCCGACGTAATTGACCAATCAAAATGGAAGCTGAATTCAAAATATTGCCCTTGACCTGACTCACTATATCTGAAGCTATGAAGATAGTATGTAAGTCAGAATGCCAGACTAATAGCAGTCGAAATTAATCTTCTGCTGATTAAATTACAGCCTTTAACGATGAACTGTGATCCAAATATTGGTACCATATAGGATTCTGTAAATGGC
Source organism: Geukensia demissa (assembly GCA_034783895.1). Classification (NCBI taxonomy): domain Eukaryota; kingdom Metazoa; phylum Mollusca; class Bivalvia; order Mytilida; family Mytilidae; genus Geukensia; species Geukensia demissa. The sequence goes on along the minus strand of JARWCS010367903.1, from coordinate 2,962 downwards.
CCAATAATACAAATGTGAAATATTCATAAAATACTGACAATTAACCTAATACATTGAGAAAAGGGAAGATCGAAAAAAAGATAATTAACGACAACAATATATTGGACTAAAGGTTCCTTGATTGGGAGAGGCACATGAAATATGTGGGTGGGTTAAACTAGTATGTAAGCGCAAAACCTTGCTCCTTACCTAGTGGTGATACAAATAAACAATTAAACATACGATACAATCAGTTGAAAACGAAAGCAAGTAAAGTTGAATCTTCGGCAACAAATCTTTGTGCAATCTTGGCGACTCCATACACACTTATGTTTGGTTTTTTATATAGTAAGGTTTGAGTGTTTCAAAAATATATCGAAAATTGGAATAGGTTATTGAAGAAATATATTTATATATTTATATTTAAATATAAAGACAGGAATTAAGAAGAGTTTGATGAAAAAAATAATAAACTGTTTAGTTGGTTGACTCGTTTGTTTGGAGTGAGGATTCAGATATTGTGGCTTTTCATCATGATTTTAAATTGCTACCTTTGTTACTGATCGATCAATCAAAGCTATTTGTGACGACAAAAGATTAAAAAACCAAACCTTTAATTGGTGCTTGGACTAGAGGTAAAACTGTGGCATTTATTTCCTTTATACCATCATCTACCATTTTCTGCATCAGAATCTGCATAGCTTTATCAATGCCCTTCTCGATCTCTCGCTGAATATAACCCTGTAAATGTTTATTCAGAATTGTAACCTCTAAATCTGCCGTCAATGTCGCCTTCATGTTATCTAGAAGTGGCATCAAAACATGTTCATCACAGGAATTATCGTCACAAGTAAGACTCAAAACCTTCGAAACATCGACGAGCAGAGCAATCCAAATCAGATTCATCCAACTTGTCCTAGACATGGCAGTTTATTGTTGTATTGTTGTGATATGCAATGCCAATATGGGTAAGTGTTTATTCTAACATGCCATGCTCATATACCCTCGGACAAAATACTTATATAAAGCAGGTGAAGTGTTTGTGAAATGCGTATTCTGTACAAGTACTCTAAATGTATTGTGATGATGTAAAACACGCAAAATTGTTGATATACTTTGTGCGGATATTAACATGTACAACTGGTGGATTTTAAAAGAATATGGTCGTTGCCACTGCAAGTAAATAAGAGGGCTTCGGAGATTTTCACCAGTCCAGTTGTCAGATTTGTTTGGCATTAGTTTAATGTTCATAAATATCCTTTCAAAAGCGTTAAAAATTACCAGAAATTTCTAAGGTTCTCACTTCTTAGGTAACACTAACCTTTGTTCGGACTCTGTTTATTTAGATTGCTTAAGGTTGTTATATTTGTGCTTATGCATTGTCGTTTTATTTTTTTCGGATTTTCAACATTTTGACCGCGCTCACTGCTTACTAGTTGTCAATCAACGAAATGGTCATACAGCGCATCAAAGTCAAATTGTGGTATTTTGTGATACATTGATTACCAATGTTGATTACATATGTTAAATTTGTATATGATATATACGCATATCAAGAAGTATTTTCTCTTCAGTAGCATTAGAGCCAAAAGATAGGAAGCCCCTGAAATTACGGAAGGGGGCTTTGTTCCTTGTAAGACACATGGCACATGCCCCTGTCGCTTGAGCTGGCTTCCTAATTCGGTTTGTTTTGGTATGAGCATTTTCTATGATTGTATCCAGCTGGTCCTCAAAATCCCACTCCTGGTGTTGAGTTGCAAATCTCTCCGATTATATGTTTGTGTTGTTTACTCTTGGGGGTATTCGAATGTGTGTAGGAAAGATACGGTTTACATCTTTCCGATATTGTAGTGTGTGTGATTCCATGATTGATATCTTTGTGAGTGACCTGTTGCCGTTCATTTCGTTTGTTTCATGAGTGTGACTGGAGATTCATAGAGTTTTACTGATCTTTCTGTTTTGGCCCCTTGTATATCTGATTGGTAACCGGTAGATCCGGAAGGGCGATTTATGCGCGGTTGAGTTTGGCTTTTGAATATTTTTTACAAACGTGAGTAAGATATGGATCGTGCGTTTCTGGCTCATATTTCATATTCTTTCTTTTAAATATAATAATGAAGTTTTTCTCTTGTGCTACATGTAAAAAGCTTTCCCGTGCTTTAACTCTATATTCTTGTACTGAAATTTGTATTGGAAAGATGCGGTTTGCATCTTCCCGGTATTGTGGTTTGTGGGATTTCATGATTGTTACTGTGGGTAGCCTTCTATATTGGCGTTCATTGCGTCATGAGCAGTGTATTTCGTTTGGTCCATGAATGTGACTGGAGATTTATAGAGTTTTACTGATCTTCCTGTTTTTGGCCCCTGGCGTGTCTGGTGGGAGTAGGTCCGAAAGGGTGCTTTACGCGCGGTTGAGCTTTTAAATATTTTTCATAAACCTGTGTAAGATGTGGATCATGTCTTTCTGGCATATATATTTTCTTTCTTTTAAATAGTATTTATTATTTAACTAACTACATCTTTCTTTTAAATAGTATTTATTATTTAACTAACTACAAAAACAAAAACATGACCTGCTCAATTTATACACACTCAAACCTAGTCAAATCCTCGTCCACTCTTAGTCTTACTCAATTGTACAATGTGTCAGTAATTATTACCTCTCCTTGTTCAGCAAACGATTTTTAACTCAATATTTTTTCGTATTTCTTTAACATAGAGTTGTTACAAAAATTGAGCATTGTAGTTGTTGGTCTTGTACACCTGTGATGGTTTCTAGTGTAATTTTCAGTTAAATAGTAAATGAAAGCCCATTTTCTTCAGTTTTACATTGGTTAATATCGGGCTATGAAGCTTTCAAATTGCAGTTTATTATTACATGAAATGAAAGTACATGTATATATACATGTTTTGCGACCACATATTTGTCAACATAAACTTCAATTTGACATGCGATACGTCATCAATCGATTATTTTGTGTTG
>JARWCS010367892.1:0-10372 GCA_034783895.1 Geukensia demissa | reverse complement strand
CGACTTTCGTACACCCGGAAGATGCTTCCACGCAAGCGTCAAAAGCAGGAACGCAGCATCAGTAAAAGGGTCTATTAGGAATAGTGTCAATTCGTGTCAAATCAGGAAGGAATTCTGGCAAATAAGGAGTAGGACTGGGTGCTTCAGAAGGGAAAATATTTGAAATATGAGGACGATTAGGTTTTCTTCTGAGATCCAGCTAGTTTCGTAGATCCTGGCTGTGAGTTTACCAGTGCTTAATAAATATGTACATTTTAGGAGGTAACTTATAAGTAACCTTATAACAATACAAAATAGAAAGCTGAGATCAAAACATTGTAAAAAGAAGTAGAGCCAAATTCAGCGGGAAGGACATCTACCATGTGCAATTTAAGGAGTGAGGCATTTTCAGTTTTTTAGGAGCTCTGACAATTGAGCAGAGACAATGATCCAGGTGTTTTAAAGTACAAGTTTACTCAAGTCGAATTTGATATATTTACAATATCTACAAAAGTGGTTTCAAAATTCTTGTTTACCAATTTTGAATAAAATATGAAATACATGGAACTTCAAATTATGCAATTTTATTTGAAATATAAAAAGAAGGTAAAATAACAATAAAATTTAATATTGTCAATGTTTTCACTTTATAATATACAATATGTATTCTAGTATACAATGTCTATAAACGCAAGTAATGAATATTTATAATGTATTATGTTTTCCTGAGATTTGTTTTAAACTTTTCTGGTTTTGCTGTTTGGTGTTTTTTGTGACCTTTCTCAATTGACCATTTGGATGTTAGTTGGGTTTTTCATTTCTGACTACAACAATCGATTATCTTATGGCTATGGGTTTGACAGCATTGATTTGCTAGTTTCCTTGTTTGTCTCTATACTTCAATATCCTTCTTAAAGCCTAAATTTTAAGATAAAAAGATTTTGCGCTCTAGTGTTCGATGAATTATTATTTTAATTGGTGTAATTTGTATTCTGTGCACTCCGTTGCTTCTCGGAAACACCTTATTAAGGAATGGTTAAAATTATTCCACTTAATTTTAAATTTTTAGTGGATTTTTTTCGCAATCGTAATGAATCTCCTGTATTAACGGTTTTCGATTGAATTAAGGCACAATATATTACGTTTTTCAAAATACAAAATTACCAATGTTAAATAAATATGGAAAATTTAGGTAAGCTTTATGTACATTTCAAGGAGTAACCTCTCATCAGTAGCATAGGAACCGAAACATAGGAAGTCAAAGATTCAAATATAGCAAAAGAAGCACTCAAATCCAAACTAATCGAAATGGGAAGCCAAATCTGACGGCAGGGACCACTACTAAAATCTACCACTCTAAATCACCCTCAATAGTGGGTATTAAACCACCCCCAACAAGTGGTCAAGGGAAAAAATCCAAGAAAACAAAAGCAGAAAGCGACGAACCATAAATATTAAACAGAAATTCACTAAATTCGACTAAAGAGTACCTTAATTACAATAAATATACTTTACAGATAAACATGCACAATGAAGATACTTCTTTAATGAATGCTCGCAGTTACTCAAGGTTAGATCCCTGATGATAAAACATCAAGCCTCTCAACACAAAGTATGTCTGACGATTTAATACTATTTTGTCAATTAACGTGAAGAAAGACGAGATGGATGCAAAGCCAAATATTTGGATATTTCATTCTACACTTTTGTTGCAAAGTAAAAGTTTTGGAATGGGACAAACCTTTAACGTCACCAATAATGACCGTCATCATATTGATTAATGTCTTGATTTCAACATCTTTCGATAAATTTTGTAATAGACAGCAATCATGACACCTTCTGTGATTAATAGGAAACAACGTTGCCGAAAGTGCATCAGGATTGTTAACTTCCGGTGCACTAGACATCGCTCGTGTATATTCTAGTGTGTGTAGTATAATTTGCGCAATTCATGACAAATAAGATAAATAATAAATTTCAAAGAAACTGCACCGCATTTCAACAAATCTGCTGAAAGTTCAGAATAAAAATATCTTCAATAAGAGTTGTGACGGGCTCTACTCGCACAGATTACACTTAAACTTAAGTTCAAGTGGCTAAAAAATTGAAAAGGCGCAATTTGGTTGTAATTTTTATGGTAAAATTACACATTTATTGGTTGACCCCCTCACAAAAAGAACGCATTATATCATGATCATTAATCTATGGCTGATATGCTTTAAATAATTACAGTAGTTATTATCTTTGCATGTTATGTTAAGAGTTACAACAAGGGGAAACACTAATATCGACAATGCCATGCGCTTGACTGGATTAAATTTTTATTTGAAATAGGTTCCAAAAACATCCGTCGAGCGATATTACAAAACAATCAGGGGGCATCAGACGGGTTCCTAATTATCAAAACGACAGATAAGGGCAGAAATGATAAACTTCAGGCATCATTCCAATTTCTACTCCCACTGCACGTTCATCAAACCTTGAAAACAAAGAAAAAAAAAACAACGTAAGATCCCTGATGATAAAACATCAAGCCTCTCAACACGAGATGTCATCGAACACAGTATTTCTGACATAATTCGTATGATCAACTTATATCTGAAGTAGTGCGTTGTGAACTGTTTTTCTTTCTGACATTTAGGTTTCCCAACAAAGGTTCAGTAACAGTTTGGTTTCAAAATCACGAACAAAAGCTTATTAGAAGTCACCTATGGATCATACTCTTTGTTATTTTTGTAACGGAAACAACGGGTAATTCGAGATAAAAGGGTAAGATATATTCAAACTCCCTGCTCTTTCTTGGACATGTTTTTGCAGATTTCCTAGAAATCGGGATAAAATGATAAATAATCGATATTTTCTTTTTTAGTTTTAATACATTGGTATTGAAACTACACACCTCAACATTGGAAGATATAACAACATGCGATTCTTCCTCTGAGCCTTATCAGGTCACCTTGTCAAAGGATCGGTATTTGCCATGTTAACATTTGAGACCTAAGTATAAATTTTGATCCCTATAAAATGCTTTATATTTTTTCAACTTGTTAATTTGTGATTACACATATTGTCACTTGAACCTGCTTTATTACATGGATAAGGTATGCGCAGGTTTAATATACATGCACTAGGAAAGTGCAAGAACTCACAACTACAACAAAAACAATGAGCCTGACCGTTGTTCAATGCCTGACAACAACGGAAATAAACCAGGCATGACGGGATATTCTTTATATAATGATATGCAGTAATCGTTCCACGTTAATTGTAAGATAAGAGTCTAGTGTAGAATACCCATGCGAGAGATCAGAAGTGCATAGTCCAAAGAGACGAAGGAAATTCGAAAAAACTTAAAAGACAAAACGAAAACAGAATGAACATAAGCCTGAACTCCATGAACTTTTTCACAAAACAGGAGTGGAATCGGGTGCTCCGAAAGGGTAAGCATTCCCTGTCTCGCAGGCGGCAGCCGTCGTGGAATCCGTTAGCTCTTATTCGGGTTCACGTTAACCCAAGAAGAGGTCAACTTACTGCTGAATTCATGTGGCAACCATAAAATATAATTAGGGACGATTTCAAAATTGATTAGACGATTAGACGTATCCTTTTTGTAGTACGTTACGCGACAACAGCATAATGGGACCTGTAGAAGTTTAAATTCTAATGTCATTTAGTGGGTGGCTGTCTCATGCACAATCATGCCACATCTCCTATTTTTATAATACTCTCTTCAGAGTATTCACTTACAAAACATCATAGATATAGCCAAAATTAAAATTAAACGATCGAACTAATTTCCGTTTGTTATTTAGCAGAAGTCCCTGAATAAAAAATTGCAATTTTACTACGATTTGACGTCATTTAACATTTTCTACATTCAACTTTATGTACAACATAATGGGAAATGTTTGGATGTTTGCGGATGTTGTCATGTTTTGAAATACCCGCCACGACGGCAAATCTTGATATGCTCTCTTTAAAGAGAAGTTGATTTATACCCCCTATTCAGTATTGAGAATATTGTTAAATTAACCGTGTTTCATGTAAAACATAAAAGACATGATATCATATGCCATTATGTCATGAAAATTGTAGAATTGCACAGTTAAAGGGAGATACTTTATGGTTGTCTTTCAAATTGCCATCCAAAAATATAAATAACACTCATCTGCAGCTTACCATTAGGCCTTCAACAATGGACAAAGATCTAACAAAAGGACACCAAAATGAAATTTGGATGATATGTTAATGTAACAATAAATGAAAAAAAATTTGTCCGAGGAAAGCCCTGAAATTTTTTTTAACACAATGTAAAACCCAGTCTACCTCCTATCCAACCAGATCAGAAACTGTTTGATGTCTAACTGTAAAACAAAAAACAACATCCTCTGGAAAATAGCTTCCGGTCTTGGATTAGGCACAAAGTACATGTTATTGATGGGTTTAGTCTCCTTTTTTAGATTGCTGTTATTCTTTTTGTCGGATATTTTAATTTTATAAATAAGATAAAATAAATAACTAGTTATAAAACTCTTTCTTGAATTAACATGAATCAGTATTAACAGCTGTCGTTACCAAAAAGATATTGGTTATTGACGAAAATCAAGCTGATATATTTTCTTTAATTATTTAATTAAACGTAAATCAGTACATGTAGACTTGATGTTCCACGTAATGTAACTAGACGAATGTTCCAGAGAAGAGGTCAAGAGAAGTTACCAAATTTACAAATTAAAAAAAATCTGTTCATAGTATCGGAAATAAAAACAGTGATTTGGAAACGTGGCGAAAATGAATTGTTTCTAGAAATTTCTAAGTTATTGATTAAAATTTTGATGGTGCATCTTTCTTCCAATACTTAGACATCAATAAGTCCTATTATATTGTTTGAGGCCTCGTTGCGACCTCTAGATTTGTAAATTCCATCTGTTTTTCTCGTTGTTGGAGTTCAGTCTCTGATGTTTACCCAATACCTTTTCATTTTCATATTATGAAATGCCATTCAGCCAAACTTTTTCAACAATGCTTATGGAGTAGCAAGTGATTCTGTATCAAATTACAATTCTTGCAGCACGTTTTTAAATCAATTTCACTCGATTTTTATAGTGTTTTTCGTTGTTGTTTTTACACCATCGTCCCAGGTTAAGGGGGAGGGTTGCACACGCACAAACAAATTAAACCCCGCAACATATTTAATGTAACAGTCTCAAGCCAGCAGTTATAGTCCTCTGTAGCCCAGTGGTTGTCGTTGTTCAATTACTTATTAATTGTTATTTGTTCACCATTTTTCAATAGATTAGTTCGATTATCTTGTTTTAGAAATAATTTAACATTTTGGATTTCGGGACTTTTACAGCGTCCGTTATGTAATGGACTCCGATTCATTATTGAAGGCCGTAATGGGGCATGTAAAAGATTAAATTGGACTGTCATTTGTTGAATAGACAATCATGCCACATCTATTTTTATAAGTTTATAGTGTAAAACAAATATCAGAAAAACATAAAAACCACCACATCCACTGAACTACAGGTATCTATCTTGGGACAGACACAAAGTTTGTAGGGGTTATTGTCTTTAATAGATTGCAATTATTGATATTTTTCCATTTCTTACCTTTATAGAAGATATTTCTTTTTATAAATCTCTAACGTTAATAAAAGGATTTAAACACGAAAAAAGCAACAGACTGCCCGATACATCTGTCATTACTATCAATATTTTGTTAAATTGGTGTTTTTTATTTACATATATTTAGCTTGACTTTATAACGTATATGACTTATTGATCTTGTTTAAAGCTTTTGTAATTGCCGTTAGATTAGACAAGATTTAATTTTAGACAAAACTCGGTCCTGAAACAGCGACCCGTCTTGTAATCATGAAAAATTAAACAAAAGGTTTTTTTTGTCAGGGCTGTCGATAATAATTGATGCTTATGAGGTAAATACCCTTCGTTATGGTCAATTTTCCGGATAAAATCACGGACGAATCTTCTTGAGTGATATATCAAACGGAAGGGCGTACAAAATAAAAACATAAATGAACAAGATGAAGCTTACAGATGTACATTCTCGACGGGTCGCACCTGTACCTATCTATTACTACATTCCTAATAGAACGTCAAATTAACATATATTCAAATAATTATACCTACATGTATCTTTGAATAATTGACGATAGGTTCAAATCATTCTTACTTATTCTTAATTGAATTAATCTATCTTTAATTGAATCAACACCATCCAAAACCCTTCACAGGATATGCCCATCATGTACTACACTCAAATTAAACCAAATCCTATTGACGCTTTGGTTAAAAAAGTAGACTTTTTAGTCAAAAAAGCTGTCACATTTGACCAACTTATCATGAGTGAAAAGATAGGTAAATTTGAACATTGCTTGTCAAGCTTATCCGAAAATATAGAAAAAGCTATAAGACGCATTTATGAAGTAGAGAAAAGTATGGAGTTTATAATTCCCATTTTGAGAGCATTAAATTGAGAGGCAAGAGGTGTATTTAACGCTAACAGAACTTAAGCTAGAACACAAAGAGAAAGGTAAAAACTTGCCCCTCTACAATCAAATTTGAACGATCTCCGTGAACGCCATATCGACTAACAGACACAATTGATGAGAGAAAAATTAGTTTTATGGTGAACACCTCTAAAAGTAAACGAATAAGTTGAAGAAACTGAAGATATTATAACAAAATTCATGTAAAATGAAATGCACATGGAAAACGAAATAGAATTCCAGAAAGCACATATATTCGGGACAACTACTTATAGAGGGAAAATAAAGGCAAACTGTAATTTTCTGACAATTTATTTTTAATCTGTGTTTTGGTTCAGTATTGACAGAAAATGTTTAAATTTAGAGAGCAAGCATTTGATTATTATGTAGAGGGCTAGGATTCAAATTGAAATAAAAAGGCAGAAAGGTATCATTTGCTGAATTAAAATCCAGGATGACCATTTGGGTACAAAATAGGCAGAACGACTAGAGAGTACCTTAATTACATTAAATATATTAACAAAAATACATGCCTCTCAACAAAGGATGTCATCAACACATTGTGTCCGACGATTTAATCCCGTGCTGTCAATAAACCTGAAGAAGTACAAGATGGATGCAAAACCAAATCAAAAAATGTTTGTTTAAGGAAGCGAGAAGTTTATTTAGATCTGTGCCAACACAAACAGTTTTAATTTTTTCACTAGAACGTTGAACTTGTACCCTTTTGTGGATGTTTGCTGAACGGAACAATGTATTTTTGTTTAGTGCACCGCGTACCCAAATCGAATATAAATATTATCAAGAAGAAGATCGACCGCTGTGATCATGTTAGATGAGGTCCAACAAGTATTATTAATGTAAGATTTATCGCTTTAAAAGGAATCATAATTATTGTAGCATTTGTAAGAACAACCACACTTTTTAAATAAACTGATGTGGTAACATAGTACAATGTATAAAAGGTAGAAAAACATTTTGTCTTTTGTAGAATAGGAACTTGGACAGACTTTTGTTCGTTTAAAACATCTAGTGAAATTTTAACACTCCAAAAATAGTTGATAGATGAATTTTCACAGCATTTATTACAGAAGTTAACAATGAGAGTTTTAATAGTAGTTGAACAGGTTTTATTTTGAGTGGGTCAAACATACAATCCTGGGTGTGTAATAGCAGTACTTCGCAAATTTGTATCAGGATACACTTGGCTTGAAATAAGAATACTATGCAAAGTGCAATATTTTATTTAAGAAAAACAACTCAAAAGTTGCAAACAAAAGTTTGAAATAAACGAATATGCTGTGAGACAATTATAAATGTTAGAGCTTCGCGTTATGTTTAAAGTCCGATGTAGAATACCCATGTGAGAGATCAGAAGTGCATAGTCCATAAAGACAAGACAAATTTGAAACAAACTAAAAGATAAAACGATAACAAAAAGAATAAAGGCTTGTGATACACGAACTCTTTACAAAACAGGAGTGGGATCAGGTGCTCTAGAAGGGTAAGCATCCCCTGTCTTGTCGTCGTGGAGTCCTTAATGTCAAAATCGGTGTCAAATCAGGATGTCAAAATTAGGAGTGTCAATTTGTGTCAATTGTGTAAATTTACCAGAAAACGGATAATTATTTAGCAAAAAACTTTGAGAAAGCCCCCAATTTTTACATTTACCTACATCCGGTCAAGACCTGGGACGGCACCAAAAAAGGTGCTGGTCGTGGTTCTGCTGCTCTTAGGGCTTGACACCTTGGTCTGAATTTAGACCGGCTCCCAAGCCCAAGTGCTGAAGCAGTGAAAACGAGCCTTATCTTTACTTAAAGAGACAAAAGATAATAACGCCGAAAGGGGATTTTACGTGTCGAATTAAGACTAAGTCGTAGAGTTATGAGGGGAAATTACAACAAAGGCAAATGATTAGCCGAAATTGACCAATGAGAAAATAAAATAGAAAGTACCCAGGTACGAACCACTTCCTGTGAACACGAGGAATATGCAAGGAAATTTGCAAGGAAATACCGTACTTTTAAATAGGTAAAGCAAGTATCAGGATTTTTCATTCAGGTTGGGTCTAAAACAGCAAGAAATAACAATTTTGTGACTTACATGTATGACTTCACTACATTAGTAAGGACACTTGTTATTATAATTGAGACATTAGTGGTAGTGTATTTACTTGAAACAGCAATGAACCGATAATTGAATGAATCCATTTCATTGTAGGAACTTTGATATTGTCAGATGAAGCCTTTAACTGAGAGGTAACATTGAAATGTTCTTTAACGATCAGTTGTTCTGTCAAGTTTGTAGCTTGGAAAGTTTTGGAACTATGAATTTCATTGAATAGGACCGCTATATAATACTTTTGAAATACAACTACTTTATTATGGGCTGCTTTATCTGCAGGAACAAACACATACGTTTTATTAAGTTATTTAATTTGAGTTTAAATCTCGAAACAACATGAGATTTATATTTATAATTCGTTTCATAATGTTTATACGAATAGCTAATATTTTATTACTTTATTCATGTATTGTCAAGGTCTTTATTACAGAATTATTTTTTTGATCCATTTTTGCAATATGCGTGTAGAATTTTTTCGATAACATCGCGACACTTAGTTCAATTCACAGTTTTGGCTGCAGGGCGATACAATGGGCTCTTTTTAAGGAAAGCAATAACCCCTCGGTTTTTTTTACGATGTTAAGGTCTCCAGTTATAACATGACCACATGGTTCAAATTCGTATTTTGAAGTAAGACATTCACATGATCTGGACAGTTTTGGTTAACTTCTAATCTTTAATGACATCCGTATAGTTGAAAATAAGACCCCTGGTGGTTTTTTGTATTGAGATGATAGGAAGTTCGATGTTCTCATAATACTATAAGTTGGAATATGTTAGGTGACTTCATGATGTCTATATATACTGGTCAGATCAATAAGGTTGTTTCCTTTGTTTATATAAGGTATTTTAAGAAATTGTCGTATACGATTTTAGAGTTTGTCAATTTTTGGATATAATTTATGGGAGCAGAATGCAGAGATTATACACGGCCGACAATCGCTCTAAATCATATTCAGATGATACAAATAAAAATTGTTTGGAGGATATTCCGGATATGACGAGGAGGACCTAAAATCGCAGTATAAGTGAAGGTATGTCGATGATTTCCTCCAATGTAAACTTTTTTTCAAAACTCGAAGCATGTCATTCGACCCTTTAATAATGTATCTATATCTACTGGAAGTTTTGTTCTTTACGTTGCCTTGTCGGTAGAACTTTACTCCCGCCAACAATTCATTGAGATTAGAGATTTTTCGTTCCATCAATCGTAGATTTCTTGTACAGAACTACGCTTTCCTGTCATTTTTACCCTGGATAGATAAAAAAATATGCCAATCAAAATAACTTTATGAATAAAATAATGGGCTCATTCAGTGACATATATAATATTACTTAATTAATATAGTTTTATAGCCATATCATAACTCAAATGTCGAGCGTACTTAAAATATAGAGAAAAATGGGAAGATTCTGGAGTTTTCCACATTGGGGTTTTTTGGACATTTGGATACCATAACGGACAAAAGAAACAATATTAGGGCAATAAAACACATCAAAGTAATCAATTGTATTAAGGAACTTTAAAAAAAATCTGGATATAAAGTCACATAGGCAAATATATGATAGTTGACATACCAAAAACTTTTTGTCAAATTTTTGTTCTAGTCCGTGGGCTAGGTAGGTCTACCGTGCAACCCCCCCCCAGGACTCATCCTCACCAACTTTTTTTAATTTGTTATTATACCCTTTTTCATATTTTAAATGTTAACAAGCATAATATTGGGATGCTTTTAGGTTATACTGTGTTTTTT
>JARWCS010367881.1:0-10372 GCA_034783895.1 Geukensia demissa | reverse complement strand
AATGACTCCTACCAAGAATATTTCATTTTATTAATTATGAAAAAAATATGCGACGTTTCTTTTGCGGTTCAGTATATCTTTGGATATTAAACATTTTTACCAGTCGTTTCTCCTCCCCAACCAAAGGGTTTTTATTGTTACATGTTTTTTTTATGCTATTTAAAAGGATTTCGAAGATACCAAAGGAACAGACAGAAATCGTCAAGTCAGAAGACAGACAAGACCATGGCCAACAAATTAAAACGAAAGACAAACAAAGAACACACACAACACTACACTGAAAACTAAAGCTGGAGTAACACGAACCAGGTTGTAAATGCGATATGAATGCCGTTTGTGTTAAGATGTATGAAAGTGTGTAAAAATGCTTGTACAAGAGGAATAACTTCTGTTAATTATTGTACCCATCGGGGTCCATGATTGGAAGATAAAAGTTATCTCATCTGTATACATGCGTGCCCGTTGCCAGAAATTTTCATAGGGCCGGGGTGTGTTACATCGACTCACGAAGCCACCTTCACCGCTGGGGGTCTGTGTTATTTGGTGCAAAATATTAAAATCTAGCAATTTCCTGGCACTATTTTGCATTGCATAAATTCCTGTTTTTAGTCTACAATGTGAATTGCGAGTTTAATAGTGCATGTTGGTTTTCAAAGGGGGGAGTCGTCCGAAACCCTCAAACCCCCTGGCTTCGGGTATATACATGTGTAAAGCTCGCACAAGGCAGTAGTTATTTATCCATGCCCGTAGCCAGAAATTTTCAAGGGGGGATACATCGACTCTCGAAGCTTCCTTCACGGCCGGGGGTCTTAGGTATTTGGGGCAAAATCCTGCAATCTAGCCATTTCCTGGCACTGTTTTTGCATCTCATAAAGTAATATTTTTTAGACTTTAATAGTTTGACTTCAATCTGAATTGCGAGTTTAATAGTTTAATTGGTTTTCAAAATGTTTGTCCGAACCCATCAAATCCCCAAGGCATCGGGTATGCCACCGTATATGAAGTATTGTGGAGATATTTAGATTTTAACTTTTGATATCTGCTTGCCTCCCTCACATTGAGAATTACACAATATTTATCCTTTTCCTTTAGATCCATTACTAGTAATATATCTGATAGCGAATAACCCACTAACGATCATAGGAAAACTTCTGAAATATTTTCAATGAAATAAAACCCAAAACAGTTAAAAGAAGAAACATGTTTTAATTTAATGATAACATAAATGTTAAGGAAAAAATGATGGATATGGGAAGGTGTGGGGGAGAAATCTATGAGTGGCTGTTTATGTCATAATTGTGCTGCTTTTAGCGCGCCAGTGTTTTTCAACGCGTTACTTCTAGCAAGTAAAGCGTTAGTTATAGCAAGTAGCGCGTTCGTTTTAATAAGTAGCGCGTTGGTTTTAATAAGTAGCTAGTATAGCGCGTTGGTTTTGACAAGTAGCGCGTTACTTGTAAGAACTAACGCGTTACATTTTACAAGTAGCGCGTCATTTGTTGCATTACATGGAAAAGCTAAAAATTCATATAATAACGCATTACTTATATTAATGAATGAATGAATGAATAAATGAAACAAGTAACGCGTTACTTGTCAAACTAACGCGTTTCAATTTTCGATTCACTTTCAAAGGTAACCAATGCGCTCCAGCAATGTTTGTTATAAAAAAATTGCGCGCTGCTTGTTTAAAGTAATGCGCTACTTGTTACGATTAACGCGCTACTTATTAAAACTTACGCTGTAACAAGTAACTCGTTGAAAAAACTAGCGTGCTAAAAGCAGCACAATAATTACGTGGATGGGCACTGAGAGAAATCTAGGCCAAAATGGTTATTAAAAATAAACAAAAAACTTCCGGCCCCTCTAAGAAACAATTGTCCCCATTGCTTCAAGTGTTGTTAATTAAGTGACGATCTTTTATTCAAGATTGCATTTAAGTGGGGGTTACAAAATACCTCATGGGAACCACTTAACGAATTGAAACCAAACAAAAAATAATAATGAAGAAGCCATCCTCTCAGTGTCCTAAACATAGGCTATTTTATGTGTCGTGTCGATTCATCATTCAACATACCCGCTATTTTTAAAATAAAAAAGGTTGTTAAAATTCTTTACTCTTAATTGTCCTTAATTTAAGAACTATCTTTGTAGTTGCCCGGTCATTTCCTGACAAAAGTTTTTATAGAAAATTATGGTCTAAATATTCTTGGCCAAAGTCAGTTACCAAAATGAAGAGCTGGTCTTATATGGATCGTTTATCATCGTGTACATACAATGAAGACAACCAAAACTGAAATTAATTGGCTATTTTTTCTCTCTATTTGTACCTTTCTCCTGTTCATATTTATCTTATTGTGTGTCTGTTCTTTTCTTTGACTTAAAATTTTCTAGAAGTCCCATGGTTGTTTTATTTTTTATATTTTTAATGCTTCTTGATCTGAAAAACACAATTATCTCTCCTTGTCTATACGTTCTGTGGTTTTTTCTTAATTACCACAAAACTAGCAGTCGAACCACGTTTAGAATTGATATTTCAGTTTCCATGTCAATTCCATAGTAAATTCCGGTTTTATTTGTTTTTCAATTTACCAAACAGTAGTGTAAGACTGTCATTTCTTGATATTTCAATCTTAAATAGTTCATTAGATATTAAATTTACCTAGCTATATCTTGACGGAAACAAAACTTTTTGTTGCCCCACAAATATCTTTCTATTTAATTATTTTTTTTGAAAAAAATTCCCCCTTTTTAAAGGTGACATTATTTGTATATTTTTTATTTTAAAGAATAAGCTGAATTTTTATATTTTGTTTGTACCGGATAAACGAAAACGTTAACTAGTTTAATAAAAGCGACCTGTACAATTTTTATTTCAAATTTCTATCTGTCGTCTTCCGTCAAAAATTCACATTTTAATTTTCTTTGAAACTAATCCGCTAATCTGAACACAATTTGGTTGAATGGTCATTGGATGTCTCCTTTTCAAAAGTTTATCCGGGTTTGTGATAGGCCACGAACAACGCCTCCGTTGCGAAAAAAGAAAAAGGGAAGTTGGTTCGAAAAAAACTTTCCCAAAAACTGCCGAGACAATTGTTACGCAACTTTTTTGAAAGGTCCTCAGGTAACGCTCTCAAAGTTGTATCCGAAACCCCGACCACCAATCAAGATGGTTGCCATAGCTGAACTGATTACAACAAATGACCCTAAGATGTATTCATCAAAAAATTATTATCTTAATGGTCGTTTTGTGAGTTTGTTTCCAAAAACCCCATCCAACAATCAAGATGGCCATATTTTCAGATTTTCAGATTACTTTATTCTCTAAAACCATTGCACAAACAGTTGTACAGAATTTGCATATACATATATATGAATACATAAAAAACATGCACCTGACAAGATAGAACGAATCAATACAACCCAGAGATTGGTGATTAACCAGGGGGACTTACCCGTACTTAAAGGGTTTTTATAAATTAACATAAATTTCTTAATTTTAATTTACTCTTTGTGGAAAGCCATTCCCCAAATTTCAATTAGTTAACTCTATTGCAATAACATTTGCTCACAAAATGTTTTCTCTCATTAAGCAAGGCACTACATTTCAAGATACAATGGAACTCATCACCATTCTATTGTCATGACATAAGTTACAATATCTGTTTTGTCTTTCAATATTTTGCCACCTTCCTGTTTCTATCGGTAACCTGTGGTTTCCATTTCTTAATCTACAAAAAGTGTAAATTTCCTTTTCGCATGAAATATCCAGATAATGTTCAAATTCAAAACTCTTTTTGAATTATTTATAACAAAATATCAGATCTTCATTTTTGTTGAAACTGATCCATTAATCTTTGTTTTAAACTGTTATTTACCCAAGTTTGATTAAATACTCCCTGCCATTCCCATAAATTGCTAAAACCATTATTTTTAGAATATGTATGATACATTTAATCCATGGAGACTGATATTGACTTACAATATGATCGTTTTAGGAATAGTTATACAAAATATTACATATTTTGCTCTTTTTTCCACAAATCAACTAAGACCAATAGTTAATCAAACGAAAATGTACAAATATTTGCATGGGGTATGCTCCCAATTCTCCATATATCATATAATTAGGTGTAGATTTTTTCGAGTTTAACAAAAGTTTGCAAAATTTCAGATGTACCTTTTCTATTTTGTCCAAATTACTGAAGTCCCAAAGTTCACAACCATACAATAAGATCGGTTTAACAGTTTCATTAAACAGATCGTATTGACATCTTAAGACAGATTATGCGTTCGACCTTTTTTCAAAACCTCATACATAGCTTTCTGGGCTTTATAGCTGTTATGTTTTGTTCAAGCATGGAACTGACTGTTCTCGAAAGTTTTGTTCCAAGATATGTGGTAAATTCATTAACAACCTCAATTTTTTTGCTTTTAGAAGTAAAAATTCTGCTGTCACTTGGTGGGTGGCTGTCTCATGGACAATCATGCCACATCTCCTATTTTCATATTTATATAGAAAGTTGTAATTATTTGATAGTCTGCCTGAAGAAAATACAACAATTATTGACCTTTAATTTCCACATCGTACATGTCAAGTTGTAAGTGAAGGTCTTCCTTTGGCTCAGAAAATAGAACTATGTCATCTGCATACGGGAGTACCAGAAGTTTTAGGAATATAAATAGTTATCTTTCAATATCATCTGATATACAATGCAGACCTTTAACTTTTGTATTGAATAAAAAATCTTCAAGGTCGTTTAAATACAAAGCAAACAAATAAGGAGACAAATTTTCACCTTGTCTAACACCAATGTTACATTCAAAATATTCAGTATTTTCCCCATTATGACGAATTCTAAATTTCATTCCAAAAATACATATGGTAGATAATGTTATACATTTTACCATTTATGTTATTCAATGATAGTTTTTTCCATAACCCGTCTCTCCACACTTTATCAAATGTTTTTTCAAAATCTACAAATAAACCAAAAACTTCCATCTTCTTGAACTTCATGATATCTTTTAACATGTGCAAAACGTATAAATTATCCGTGGATGAATATCCTTGTCTAAAACCCCCTTGATGTTCACAAATGATAGAATAATCAATTTAGAACTTATTTAAACTTATGTTTAACACAGATGTAAATAATTTACCAAAACAACTTATAATGGTAATAGGCCTCAAGTTTCTCGGATTGTATTTGTCTTCCTTATTTTTATAAATAGGTATCATATACAGCCGAACAGTTGACTCAAATTTAATTTATTTTCGATGGTGGCACTATTAGAACTCTCGTATAAACAAACTTACCTTGATCAACTAAAATCTAAAAATCCGCAGCTGATGCTACACTATGGCCTGGCATGTATATCCTATATATAGGCTTTCTGTTTGTTTTTTTTTATTATTCGTCGGTTACTGCTTTTGGTTTCTTTGATTTTCCTTTCACTACTTGTTTAATTAGTTTAACCCCAGACATATCTCCATTGCCTTTGCCAAGTCAGGAATTGTGGTAATAGGATTGTCCTCGTGTTTAACGTTTTGTTACACGTACATTTTGACAATATTCCGGCAAGAGCAGTATTTTACGTATACACGATTTTTATTTTGGCCGATTTAGAGCTTTTTACAAGGGGTGGTTTTGTTTTGTTGAAGACCTTGTTGAGATTTGTAAATTCCCCCTGTTTTTCTTGTTTTTGGAGTGCAGTCTCTCTGACATTTACCCAATATCTTACAATTTCATATCCCAAAATATTTCTTTTCACTTGGAAAATGAGAACTCTGTATAAAGGAATTTGAGGGAGGCAAATCATGTGAATTTTTTACCCTCATCATAGAATAAAAATAAGAATAAGAATATTTTTCCAATTAGGGCATAGAGGGGCTATTCGGTATATAACACTTACAAGAACAAGAATCATAATTGATAGAAATGCATGATAATACAATACACAAAAGGACAATTGCTTTTTAGTAAAATATAGTATATCCACATATTATTATAAATAAATTAAGCAACAATTCTTAATTGTTTCTTAAAGTATAGTTTCGTCTAGTAGTTAACGTATACTATCCTTGACATTTTATTTCATATCTTATCTATTTATCATTATAGCTTTGTTCTGGAGCATAATCCATAGGTTCCCTTTGCTATCTAGCGACCATTAGAACTTTGTTCTGAAGCATCGTCCCTTGGTATTCTTTGTTATCAAGCAACGATTACAACATAAAATTAATATAAATCATTTTTATTCAATTCGCTTGTCAAAACTATATTTATTAAATCTCTTTGTACAACATGCCCTTTTGCGCTGTAAAATTAAGTTATCTATCTATACATGTATTTTTCATGTATTTTGGCATGGGGAAAACTGTGATATGTATACTGTTACAGTTTATCCTGAGAGAAAAATGGCTCTGATCTAAAATTTCCTGGGGGAAAATAGGATGAATTCAGTTTTTTTCCCTGTGGGGAAATTGGCCTTCGGGACGAATGAAAATATAATACAGATGTTGAATGGAACCCACGAACTCCCGCATACGAGCACGCATACCACTAAATCGTCGGGTGGTCAATTCGAAAAAAGTGGTCTTCTTTCACCTTAAAATTCTTCGGATTGGATTTAAAACGTTTTGTCTGTCAGATAAAATGTCTTTGGACTATTTGATATTTTAAAAAACTTCATGTCAGAAGCAGATGAGCCAATTGAATTTTTGTCGTCAGAATGGAAAGTGTGTAGTAATTTATAAAAAAGATGTACGGTCAAATTCTAAGTATTTGCTTCATTTTTAAAGGAATTATAATCCATTTTGAGTTTTTGTTATGATGAATCAAAATTCTATGGAAAAGTTAATTAAAGAATATGTGTGAGACTTATTCTAAACTTGTTTGAATTTCCCGTTGAATTGTTGCAAATGAAATATTAAATTTTAAAATTAAAAAAAAAACTTGAGTGATTCTGTTTTCTATGTTCCATCCATGGAATCTATCATCAATTGGCGTCTCTCATTTTGAATTTCATTCAATATTCTGTTTTTTTTACATTTATAACTTCTTTTTAGGTGCAAAATCAGTTTAATGCCCAGTTATAACAAAGCCTAAGACGAAACATGTCTTCATTTACTGGTATGTCTGTAAATCTTCAATGTGAGAACCATAAGAAGAATTTTGAAAAATTTTGCAAAACACACGATGTACCTGTGTGTGCTGCATGCATTTTTTCCAAGCACAAAACTTGTTTAGATACTATTTCCTTAGAAGCAGCAGCAAAAAATGCCAAGAAATCAACTGCTCTGACCAATGTAGAAGAATTAATTGATGAAATAACGCGAAATATAGAACATTGGATCAATGATCGAAAGTCGATTTCAGAACAGCTCGAAGAACAAGAACAAGAAATAAAAAGAAGCATAAAACATGCACGAGATAAAGTCAATAAACGATTGGATAAACTCCAAGAAAACTTAATACTCGAGTTAGGGGAAAAGTACAGCGATTGTCAAACAAAATATGGGAAAATATTAAACTTCTTAAAATCAATGAAAGGAGACATAAAGAAAATGAAGGAAGAAACATCATATTTACAGAAAATGGCATCGGAAATTCACGTCTTTCTTGGTACCCGAAACATCAGCCAACATGTTGTTAATAAAACAAATGAAGCCAAAATCGCGATAAAAAAAGCCATGAACTATACATTGGAATTAAAGCTGAATTCCACAGTACAATCGTTAATTGACAACACGAATGAGTTTGGCGTGATATCAGTTAAAGAAACCAACACAGGTCTGTCATTGAAAGAGTCAAACATAAATCAAGCACAGATACATGTCCCAAAAATACAAACTGTGAGTGATGTAAAACTTGAACTCAAACAGAAATTCCAAATAAAAAAAGAGGAGGATTCTGTGTGGATTTCAGGATGCGTCATTTTGCCGAATAATAATGTCTTGATAGCAGATTATTATGGAAAGGCACAAATAATGGAGTACAACGACAAAGGAGAACACGTCCGTGATATACCGGTCTCTAGAAAACCGTATGATTTAACGTTGGTAGATGTCGACCGAATCGCTGTATCATACACATCAAACTACGTAGAAATCATTAACATCAACAACAACATCATTGAAAAGAAGATAAAGTTAAGAGGTGACTGCTCTGGAATATCCTACCAGGACGAGAAACTTTATATTGTAGTGGACGGTCAAGGTATAGTAGTGGTGGATACAACAGGGAGAACACTGAATACGATAAAGCGTGATGTTGGAAATGTTAGTTATCTTACAACTACCAAAGACAGAATATACTATACAGACATTGTCACCCATACAATACACTGTTGTAGTAGTACAGGAGAAAAAATCTGGTTATTCAATGATGATTATGTTCAGTGTCCATACGGAATTTCAGTTGACAATAATCAAAACGTCTTCGTTGTAGGGGGAGACTCGCACAACCTAACAATAATACACTATGGCGGTAAATCATTTAAGACATTACTGACTAAATCTGACGGACTGGAGGATCCAGAAGTTGTCTGCTACAACAAAGAAAAGAAACTCTTATTTACTGCTAATAGGTATAATGGAAATGCCGGCTTTTACCAGGTCATATAAATACATTTGACGAAATTGGAGATGTTCGGTAAATTCTGTAGAAAAATTGTGAAATATATTGTTTTCACATTCAGAAATTCTGAATTTATAATTTGTTGACAGTACATATAAATATACAAAGTGACCTTTTCATTCAGATTGCACAGGTTTTAATTAGAATAGAATGAACAGAAGTCAGAAATGATTATTGTTAAGTGCTGGGCACAGTAATATAACTCCAACTGTGATCAAATTGGTCCCACTTATTTCCGACCTGAAGTTACTTTTGTTGCCCTTTCCAAAGAGAATAATTTTGAAAAAAAATCAAAATCAGATGAAAAATAAGTGTTTCATATCAGGAGACATTGAATTTTTTACCCACAATGACCACTTTCTTCTTGAAAGCGGTGAAATCAGAATCTTCTCTGGCCAAGTGATCATTCTGTGTTCCTACGGTAGTAATATTTTTATTATTTATTGTTGGTAACTGTTTGGCATTTGATTTTGGCATCTTTACAAAATTCAAACAAGCAACTTAATTTCACTTTTCACATTAAATCAAATAATTCTGCCATAAATCATTTTGATTTATTTGACTTGATTTTGTTTTGCAATTGATTTATTTTGGGGGTTATTATTCATTATGTTTTATTGATTTTAATGGATTTCACTTGGACACTTTTACTTTCACATAATTTGTTCATGTATGTATTTCTTTTTCATATGGAATAATTTTGAAAAAAAATCTGATGAAAATAAGTGTTCCATATCAATAACAGTGAATTGTTTGCCCACTTTGAATACTTTCATCTTGACAGTAAGAAATAAGAGGCTTGTCTGACAAAGTGATTGTGCGGCATCGATGCTCCTATGGTAGAAGTGCTTTCATTATTTATTATTGGCAACTGTTTGGCATATGATTTTGGCGTTTTAACTAAATTGAATGAAGGAACTTATTTTTATTTTTACATTAGATCAAATAATTCTGCTTTAAAGCATTTTATTTATTGGACTTGATTCATTTTGGAGGATATTATTGTGATTTCATTGTGTTTTATTTAATTTAATGGATTGCACGTGACTTTGTAGTTAATATTTATTCACTTGATTGTTTATATTAGACAATTCTGATAATCAGGTATACTCCGTGAGATTCTGATCACTACACACTCCGTGAGCTGGTCCTCAGATGTCCTTTATTGTTGATATTAGACAATTCTGATAATCAGGTATACTCCGTGAGGTTCTGATCACTACACACTCCGTGAGCTGGTCCTCAGATCTCCTTGATTGTTTATATTAAACAATTCTGATAATCAGGTATACTCCGTGAAGTTCTGATTACTACACACTCCGTGAGCTGGTCCTCACATCTACTTCAGTTGCACAATAAAATGTTACTTAACACAACTCAATCGAACATTTCCCTGTCATATCATGGAACGTTTTAAAAATGTTGTGAAATTTCTAGTATCTAGTATGTACTGGTTAATTTTGTCAGGATTTTTCTCAGTTTGACATAAAGGTAGCGAATCGGTCATATTTCAGGACGTTGGAAGAGTAATGAAAGACTTTCACGCAACACAGGTTTCGTGTATTGTATATTTTATACATATGAGTTTTTATTTCACCTAGCCTAAAAGGCAATGTGAGCTTTTCTCATCACTCTGAGTTCGTCATCGTCCTACGTCGTTTACATTTTCATCAACTCCTATGAAACCGCTGGGTCAATTTTAACCAAAATTTGGTGGAATTGTCCTTAGATAG
>JARWCS010367870.1:0-10372 GCA_034783895.1 Geukensia demissa | reverse complement strand
GACACTGGTCAATCCACAGATAAAGAGTACATGCTGGAACCATCGCCTGTAGCAGCAGGAATATTAGTATCACATGTTATCGGGAAGGGACAGCTATGCCCGGTAACGTTAATAAATGATGGGAATAGATATGTAAAAATCAAGAAGGGTACACCACTAGGTTATCTGGAGGACATTGAACAGGTACAAAATGAAAGCTGCGAGACAAGTCCTGTTATGACAGTGAAGCGTGGAGTTGTGGATACTGATAAACCAAAAACTACGACAGATAAGCAAGAAACGGTACATCTACCGCCTCATTTGACTGATCTCTACGAACGCTCATGTGCTAACTTGGATGTTGAAGAACAAGAAAAGTTAAAGAGGGTGTTGATAGAGTATCAAGATGTATTTGCTCAACATGACTTAGACCTTGGGTGTCTAACTGCGGTACAGCATAAGATAGACACTAAAGATAACGCGCCAGTTAAACATCGGATGAGACGAACTCCCCTTGGTTTTCAAGACCTAGAGAAGCAACATTTGGACAAGATGTTGAAAGCTGGTGTAATACAACCGTCAACGTCGGAATGGGCTTCCGCCCCAGTTTTAGTTCGTAAGAAGGACGGTAGTGTACGCTGGTGTATAGACTACAGATCATTAAATGATCGTACTGTTAAAGACTGTTTTCCACTACCAATCATCGAGGATTGCTTAGACTCCCTTCAAGGTACCACCACATTTAGTACACTTGACCTAGCTAGTGGCTATTATCAAATCGAATTGGCCCAGGATGATAGAAAAAAGACCGCTTTCATAACTAGGTATGGTCTGTTCGAACACACTAGAATGGGCATGGGGCTTTGTAATGCCCCGGCAACCTTCCAGCGGGCTATGCAGTTGGTTTTAAGGGGCCTGACATGGACACAAGTTTTGGTATATCTAGATGATGTAGTCGTACTAGGTCATGATTTCGAAGATGGATTGAACAATTTGAAGGCTGCACTGGACCGATTCAGACAGTATACATTGAAATTGAAACCTAAGAAATGTCAGCTCTTTCAGCGTGAGGTCGAGTTTCTTGGCAAACTGGTCAATGCTAATGGTGTAGCTGTCGCTCCATCCAAAATAGAAGCAGTCAAGAAGTGGCCAGTTCCCACATCAAAGAAGGAATTGATGGCATATCTTGGGTTCCTAAATTACCATCGTGACCACATATCAGGGTTTGCTGAGTTGACAGCATGCTTGTATGAATTAGCACATAGACCAGGTGAGTCTGAGTGGCAAGCCGTGCATGAAGAGGCTTTTCAACAATCCAAGAATGCTCTCATTAGTGCACCGTGCTTAACGTATCCAAATCCACATGACAAATTCATACTTGACACCGATGCTTCAGACACAACAATCGGTGCTGTTTTGTCACAACTTCAGGGCAATAAGGAGAGGGTAATCTGTTATGCAAGCCATGTTCTTTTGAAGCCTCAAAGACGTTACTGCACCACCAGAAAAGAGCTTCTCGCCGTGGTGAAATTCACAAGGCATTTTCGACATTATTTGCTTGGCAGACGTTTTATGCTTCGCACTGACCATAACAGTTTGGTATGGCTGATGCGCTTTAAACACATAGAAGGCCAATTGGCTAGGTGGCTTGAGGAAATGTCAACATTTGACATGGAGATAGTCCACAGACCAGGCAAGAAGCATGCCAATGCCGATGGACTAAGTCGTATCCCAGACAACCTGCCAGAGTGTGATTGCTACCACGCTGGATCAGATCCAAAAACATTGCCTTGTGGTGGCTGTGCTTATTGTGTTAGGGCCCATAACCAGTGGAGCCGATTTGACAGTGATGTGGATGATGTGGTCCCCTTGGCTAACAAATTAGCTGCAACAGTGGTACGCACTGCAACCTTAGACCTAGAGGCTAACCAGGAACTGACGCCTGGTAAGAGACCCATGGCCTTGCCAGAAAGTAGTGACTTGAATCGTATCCTAGGGCCCTCGGCCCTGGACAGTAAACAACTAGACTTGGACGCAACATTACCATATGTAGATGGCGACCCATGCAGTAATTGGACCTCAGCATACGAACCTGAGCAACTGAGAGCGTTACAGTCCCAGGATCCAGATTTGTTACCAATTTTGGAATGGCTTGAGGAGGAGAACGACCCTACACCAGCAGAGCTAAGATTGCAGAGCAGAGCTACGAGGGCTCTCTGGTTATGCAGGGCATGCTTTGTAATACGCAATGGTGTTCTCTATTATCAGTTCATTGGATGTCCTGACAAAGGGCTATGTTTAGTGGTGCCAGACGCCCTAAAGAAAGAGGTATTAAGAAACTGCCATGACACTAAAACATCTGGACATCTCGGACAGAAAAAGACGTTGGGGAAGGTGAAACAATCATGCCTATGGTATAACATGAGAAAGGACTGCGAGGAGTACGTTGACACTTGCTCTATTTGCAATCAGAATAAAAAAGCTCATATTCGACCAAGAGCTCCTTTGGAACAATTCCATGCAGGCTATCCCATGGAGAGAGTTCACCTTGATATTTTAGGGCCATTCAATACCAGCAACAGTGGCAATAATTATGTGTTAATGATGGTAGACCAGTTTACCAAGTGGGTTGAAATGGCGGCGTTGCCAGAGCAGACTGCCCAGCTAGTGGCTGAGAAGTTCCTTGTTCATTTTGTTGTTACTTTTGGCTGTCCCTTGGAGATCCATACCGACCAGGGTCGTAATTTTGACAGTGATCTATTCAGAGCTCTATGTAGTGCGTTGGAGGTAGCGAAAACTAGAACCACTCCCTACCACCCTTCTTCCAATGGACAGGTCGAGAGATTCAACACTATTGTGCTTGGTATGATCAGATGTTTTATAGAAAAGAAGAACCGTGAATGGGATAGAGACCTTCCATTCTTGGCTATGGCCATGCATTCGATGGTAAATAGACAGACAGGGTATACACCTAATCAAATGATGCTAGGCCGAGAGACCATTCAGCCCGTTAAATTGTTGCTTGGGATACCTCAGAATGGACAAGAGCGAGTGTTCCCTAGCACATGGGTGACACGGTTGGTGAAGAATATGCAGAAGACTCATGAATTCGCTCGACAACACCTCCGTACCTCCCAGTTACGACAGAAGAAAGATTACGATCTTCGGGTGGTTGAACACCAGTATCAGCCGGGAGATTTAGTTTACAAGGCTGATTCGACAACAAAAATCGGGCAAAGTAAGAAGCTGCGATCACCTTGGTGTGGACCTTTCCTTGTTGTGTCAAGTAAACCACCATTATACAAGCTGAGGGGGCGTAAAGGAGATACTGTTGTTCATCATGACAAACTAAAGCGCTGCAATGACAGAGATATTCCTACTTGGATTAAACGACTAAGACATGCACTTTTCAAGACCGAGGACACATTTGATGAAAGTTGGGATGTCCTAGATGATACAATTCCGTATGGTTTCGATGAGGATATCCATGAGTTATTTAAAAGTGCCAATTCTACGGGCGACAGCCCTGTCGAATCCCATGGGGAATCCCTTCAGCCAGTAACTGGCAATTACACAACCCATGACACACCCAACATTACACACACAACTACCGACATATCTAAAACTTGCACATCACATCAAAAAACTATTAGTCAAGCCTCTAAAACGACCCCTAGTGCTGTCTGTACTCAAACTGGTGATTGTGCCAAAGAACTAAAAGGTTCAAGTTGTGAAAGCATGGGTAAAGTGGATGACCAAAACATTGATATTTGTACTTCCGATTCAGATGTTAATAATTCAGGGATAGGGCCCACGGCCCTGCCCAGATCTAGGTATGGGAGGCCAGTACGGTGTCCCGTACGTTTTGCTGATTGAGGGTTGTGTACCTTTTTTCTCGTGTAAATATTGTAAATTTATGTAAAATATCGCTATGCAGAAGAATAATGATTATTTTTTTATTATTCCAGTATGGATTCGTCAGAGAAGGATGTGCTGTCTCTGAGCCCACATTGTGAATGGAGAGATGGCTCATCAGATAACACTGATCTGGATGCCGCAGAATTGCTCACACTAGATGAGGTTGGCTCAGAAGACAGTATGGTAGACGATGAAGCTAGTGAGATGGACTGTTCATCTTCTAGGGCCCCCGGCCCTGTTGATGAACAGAGAGGTTCTAACAAAGAGATTGCTGCTGAGGGTGACTCCGAAGAGCCAGTTGCTGAGGGTACCTGTTCTTCTCCTAGGGCCCTCGGCCCTGTTGAGGAGCAGGTCAATCTTGCCGCAGATGTGCCACCTACTGAAGGATATGTACCTGAGAGTGATGGTAGAGTCGTCATCGTTTCAAGGAATCGTCTGAGGGAGTGTCCGGTTTGTGGACTCGTCACCAGAGAAAAGATGCGGCGCCATGTTCTTCGGCACCATCTGCCGTGGTACTGGTCCGGAACGACAGCATGCTGGGATTGTGAAGAGCAGGAGACACAGGCATCCACGCTTGCCCGCCGTCACACCACACAACACCAAGTTGGATGTCTGTTTGACGAGGAACATTTACACCTCTGGTGCCAGCTTATAAATGGTTCTCTTCACCTGGTGAAGGGTTGGTTCGGCTTGAAGAGTCTTGAGGATCTGCGCCAGTATGTCCTTGACAGGCAGCTGCAAGAAGTGGTTTCCGGTGAGTTTGGTGAGCAGGAACACCAGCTGCTCCTTTTCTATGTCCAGGCCTATAGCCCTGATGGACTAACGCACCTGACAGCAAAACCCCCGAATCATGTCATCAGTCTGACAAAATGGGAGATTATGGCAGCATTACTACGCCGAGTTGGACCCCGTCACCACCAGGCCTTGCTGGAACATCGTTCCTATCTCACGTACGAGGGCAAAGACATTAATGCTCCTATCGCCTCTCCTGCTGAACCGTTTTGGTTCGTGGACAGCCACTTTCATTTAGATTTAGTTTTGAAACGGCTCCATTTCAGGGATTTTTTACAGATGAGCTCCCAGATTGCTCCACCAGACAGCAACAATTGCTTCTACTTTGGGATTGCAAATTATGTGTTCCCTCGTCACTGGAACAACTGGGCGTCACAGGTTGGATCGGCCCAGTCTATCTATGTATCCTTTGGGATTCATCCACATGAAGCTGCTAGGGGAGTGACAAGGAAACAGCTAGACGACCTTGAATTGCTGCTGGGGAACTTCAGATGTGTTGCCGTTGGTGAAATAGGGCTGGATTTTACCACTCGTTGCTCTTGCCGGAGATGTGTAACCCCCCACCAATGTCACCAACGCATCCGGAATAACCAGGAGGAAGCCTTTGTTGAAATGCTGCGTATTGCCCGACGATTACATTTACCAGTCATTTTACATTGTAGAGACAACGGTACCGGGGCCGCGGCTGCAAGGGCTTTGGAAATAATAAAGAGTGGTTTCATGTGCCTCAAATTCCATAGACATTGTTTCGATGGCAGCCTCAATGAACTACAGGAGTGGCAGACACTTCCCAATATTGTTTTTGGTGTCACAGGCAAGTTTATCCGACAAACGTATATTAACGAGGTGATTCCGAGAATTCTACCTCACCAGCTGGTTTTGGAGACAGATTCCCCCTTTTTGTCACCTGTGACATGCTGTGAAGTAAACCAACCATGGAATCTTGGAGTAGTGGCCGTAGCTGTAAGCGAGTTGCGTAACGTGCCTTTGAACATTTTGATGTGGCAGGCTAATGACAATGCCATGAGGTTTTATGGTATTCCGAAGTCCGGTCAGGATGTGCTACACTGGGGCCCTCGGCCCCGTTAGCATGTTCCATTCGTTTAAAAGACTTTATGACTATTTTATTGTGTACATAACGTGATGGATTGTTTTTGTTTTATTTCATGCCTAAGGAAGGACATTTTATATACAACACTGTGCTATGTTCCGTGCTGAACTTGTGAATCTCCGCCGAATTTTGGACCCTTTGCATCCTGGGTGTTTTGTGTGTTGACATTATTATAATTTGTTGTTAAGATTCTATTTTTTTAGTTTTGGTATATGACTGGTTCTACAAGGACGGGGCGGATGTCGTGCCGATTGTACATACCAGGGAGAACCAGTCCACATTTTACAGCCTACCCATGATGCCATGCTCGATGTGACGTCACTCTTATTCTGACTATTGCTGCAACACGCTGATTGACTTTGTGATTTACCTGTTTCTCGTCGTCTGGACCACAGACAGCCGACAATATTATTACAGGTAAACTTACATTTACACACATTTCATATTTATATCGATTCCTATCCCATTCGGCACGATAGTGGCGTCGTCGACAGGATTTAAGTTCCTGTAGTTCTGCGTCGATGTAAAATTCATTGGCGCCATTGCTTCGTTTGAAAACTTTTTGTCGCTACGTTATTCGAAGTTAAATAACGTGGGCGATATTATATCTTCGTTACTGATTTCATGATCGTCAGTTTGAAGGGTTATTTGACGCATTTATTACCTTCGATTCCTCATTACGAATTTTTCATCAGTTTTCAAAGTCACTGTTTCCGGTTTATCGCCATTATGTCCTTCATTACGGAAGTTGGTTTCTAGAATCTGCTCATTGCGCAGACGCAAACCGGAAGTTTATTCTACGTTTGTAAACAAAATAAATACGTTGAAAACTGCAGGTGTTTTGGTGTTTACAATTGAATTTGAGTTATTTTGAATAAAGTTTGATATTGTTTATACATTGTATGCATAGTTGAGTGCAGACAGCATTACATTTAATCAATTGTATACCCAATATTGCCACGCAACATAAATTTTAGACTGTCCTATTTTTGCAACTTCATTTTTGCACAACACAATTTAACATTGTCAAGATTTATGTCCTGCCATCATAAAACCAGTTGAAAACATTGTGTTTACAGAAAATAAACGTTACATACTGTAGCACACAAACAAATATACAAAACAACTAACAGCAACATAGTTAAGTAAACACTACAAATAGCAAAATAAAATAAAAATAAAAATGGCAGGTAAACAAATTGACTTGCAGTCTGTGTCTCTGGAAGAACTAGCATCAATTGAAGGTGTAACAACTGACATGGCCGATAAAATTCTAGCGAGACGTTCCGAAACAGACACTCTCGACATAAGTGACTTGCAGGAGATTACTGCCATTTCTCATGAAAAATGGGCTGAAATACTGTCTGCAGAGGAGACTAACCAACCAGGCAGGACAAAATCACCAACGCCAGATTTGTCGCTTCGACAACTGTACGAGGAATTTTTGGCGGAAAGAGAGGCCAGTGATAAAAGGATGGCAGAATTAGATGCGAGGGTCAAGAGGAGCGACGAAAAAGTTGCACAGATTTTTGACAATTTGCTTAAATTACAAGGTGAGCAAATGGAAACAAGAAAAGAGGCAGATGTTAATATGGGCACAATTCAAAGCCATTTGTCGCAAACAGAACGGCGGATAGATGAAAAAATAGAGGCACACACTAAACAACTTCAAGTTGTGACCCAGGACAGGTTTAATGAGTTGGCTAGGAAGTTAGATAAAATTGGCGCTACTGCAGACTCTAGCACAATTCAGTTCAAGAGTGCAGTCGAACAGCAAGCCTCATTTCAACAAATGGCATCAACAATTGGTGAATTAGTTGATAAGCGAAACAAAGAAGTTGCTATCACTGTTACTGACACCCCAGTTAGGCCAAAACAAAAGCATCCACAGCAAAGAACAAGTACTCCAGCAGTTTCCACATCTGTCTCTGATAATCTCCCTGTTATGGGATTGTCACCAGTAAACAAACCGGAAACCATGTCCCTGGATGCGTACTTGCCTAAATATGGCATGGCAACCTCAGTTTCCGACAAGATGGGTACTGTGCTAGGAAAAGACAAAATGCTGGGGCCCTCGGCCCCGCTTAACAATAAGGCAGCCGAAATTAAAGAAAAAATTCTATGGCCTGTAAGTAGTTCAGTAAGTAGCAATGTGCCGCCAGTATCATCCCTCTTTGGTTATACCCAAATAAGTAGTAACATGCCACCAGTGACATCCTTTAATGGCTACCCTATGCCTCCACCAACACAGAGTTATACAGGAGACTCCCATATACTGGCACCAGGACAACCTGTCCCAAATGCTTTTCATCACCCGCCGGCCTTTATGACCCCTGTTGTTGCTGCAACATCCTCAGCAGCTTCGCATTCTGCTACTACATTAGGGCTGCCAGCGACAAAGCAAGATGACACGCAAGACCGGTCTAGAAAAAGGCAGCGCAAATCAAGAGAGCACCACGATAGTTCATCGTCAGACTCGTCTCTTGATAGGGAGTATACGAGGTGGCAGGAAAATTCAGGTGCTAGGGATAGAAGTCGAAGCCCACAACTGCCAAAAATGCAGGTTTATAGTGGAAGAGGATCATTAACCTGGGAAGCCTTTATTTATCAGTTCGAACGGACAGCTGGCAGGAGACAGTGGGAAAATCGTAAGAAAGTTTGCCGTTTACTCGACTGCTTAACAGATGTGGCCTTAGAATATGCCCGTAAAGTAAATGTAGATGATGACTACAAATCTTTGCGCAAAGCATTAAAGCAAAGATTTAGCAAGAAGGATGAACCCGTATCTGCTAGACGACAACTGCAATACGTAAAACAGCAAGAAGGGGAGAGTCTCGAAGAATTTGCTGAAAGGGTGCATTTTATTGTCATGGATGGATACGATAGATGTGAGAACACAGTGATTGATCAGATTGGGACTGAAGCATTTTTACGTGGATGTCGAGATAAAGAATCTGCACGGCATGTCATTGAAAGAAACCCGAACTCAATTAACAAGGCTTTAAAGTTAATGAAAGCCTCCATTGCTAATCAACGCGCAATCTATGGGTCTAGAAGCCCAAATTTTGCTCATAGGCAAGTATCGTTTGTTGATAGCAGTAACAAAATGGAAGAAACCGAAAAATCAGCTAATTCTCCACTTGAAAAGGAGGTACGAAATTTAACCCAAGTCGTAAGCAAGTTGGCTGGAATTATGATTTCATCAGAACAGAATATGCGGGGGAGGTCACCGGACAGGGGCCAACGATTTAATGGCAATAGATACAGGTCTCCAACTCCTCCATCATCACAAAGATCATTTAGTCCACAGCGGCCACGTTCTCCATCACCCAGTTTCAGACCAAATCAAGATAGACTAAGACGAGACTCTGGTAATTTCAGACAACGGTCCCCTTCGTCGGACAGTGCCAAACCTTTAGGATCAGCATCAGAAGGCGACAAGCCTTTAAATGGAAACGGATTGAGCCCACTGGCCAACGCTCGATCCTAAAAGACAATGGCCAAAGGAAGATTCCTCCAGATAAACCGTGTCTGGGGCCCTCGGCCCCGACTGAACTTCCTGTTAAGCCCACTGACACACCCTCGATCCTAAAGGTGAATACTGTGGAGAATGGCTCTGCAGATAAACAATCCTTGAAACCATTGATCTCGACTGAACTTCCCGTTATGCCTAGTGACCAACACTTGATTCCAAAGGTGAATCCAGATTCTACAGATGAGCAGTCTCTGGGGCCCTCGGCTCCGACTGAACTCCATGTTAGGCGCACTATTGGCAAAAGCCTTGTCATACCTGGGACGCTCTATGGAAAGAGAGTTAATATGACAGTGGATACAGCAGCTATGATAACGTTGGTTAGCGATAGGCTATTACCAAAAGACCAAACATATGGTGAAACAGTTATTTTGCGCGGACTAGGTGATCAACCTGTCACTGGGAGAATTATTTACAACACTGTCCTTGATATTGATGGGACAGAACAGCCTTGGGATGTCTGCGTTGTCCCATTGTCTGATGATGTAATTCTTGGACTTGACATTTTGGATTCATTAGGTGCCATTATCAACCTTAATACGCCTTCAGTTACATTAGGCACCAGAACTGTCAAGGCAACATTAGTGGAGGGGTCAAATACTAGTTGTCTGCAGAGACAAATACGCGTAAGACGCACCATTACAATTCCACCAAATACAGAAATGACTGTCAGTGTTGACACTGGTCAATCCACAGATAAAGAGTACATGCTGGAACCATCGCCTGTAGCAGCAGGAAAATTAGTATCACATGTTGGTGGAAAGGGACAGTTATGCCCGGTAAAGTTAATTAATGATGGGAATAGATATGTAAAAATCAAGAAGGATACTCCACTAGGTTATCTGGAAGACATTGAACATGTGCAAGATGAGAGTTGTGAAGACGCTCCTGCTTTGACAGTGAAGCGTGGAGTTGTGGATACTGATCAACCGAAAACTACACAAGAGGCACAAGAAACCATACATTTACCGCCACATTTGACAGACCTTTACGAACGCTCATGTGCTAACTTAGATGTTGAAGAACAAAGGAAATTAAAG
>JARWCS010367848.1:0-10373 GCA_034783895.1 Geukensia demissa | reverse complement strand
AAAACCATATATATTCTGAATCGTTAGGGTAATCCGTACTTTGTCTGAGAATATCAACTTAAGTTTTAAACCTTGTAGTGAAATGCCGTAGCCCTAGGGGAAACCCCTATCTAAAAATAGCATTTTGACTTCCAGAAAATCTCTTCATATATGCCCTGTATTAAAAGGGCTATAACTTC
The DNA here is from genome assembly GCA_034783895.1 of Geukensia demissa. NCBI lineage: Eukaryota > Metazoa > Mollusca > Bivalvia > Mytilida > Mytilidae > Geukensia > Geukensia demissa. The sequence goes on along the minus strand of JARWCS010367848.1, from coordinate 10,194 downwards.
TTCCCATAGACAGCTTTTTACATTATTATTAAAACTGGCTTTAAGGAAATACATTAATAAGATATCATGAATCCTTCCCTGTAAATTTATCTCAGTAATTGGTCATGAAAATATATGCTGTAACCTATTTTCCTAATTTTACTTTATCTTAAGCATTTTAACGACACTACATTTAGCCATTCTTTAGAAGTAAAAACAAAGAAATGAGCGGACAATCCTATATTTCACTAAAAATGTGGCCACCTTGGACGAACCATCAGCACTTTTGTAACAACACTTGGTCAGCATTTTATCAAGAACATCCCACTTCCAGTCAGCGGTTCTTATGCAAAGAGGTCATTTGCATTTATTTTCAAGAGTCCTATGTTTTACTTAGTCCCCTGCTTTTGGCTACCTCTCACGACAGATCAGCACTCAAGTCATATTTGGACAGCAATTAATCAGGAAGATGAATAAATGGCGTTTTATTAATCCATATTAGGTGGTTCTGTTTAAATTCAAAATGTGAAGTATGATCTGATTCAAAGTGCTGTAATATATCACATGACCCTAAAGGATGCATGGGTGGTGTTATGCTGGGGAATTATTATGTCAGACGTCAAATAGGTTTGGTGAACAAAAAGGGCCTTAGCCAAAAAAAAAAAAAAAAACTGGTCACTCTTCATGAGCTGTTAGGACTATTCTATGTCCAGAACATGGATTGCAACTGAACCATTCCCGTTCGATGGTTTCTTTTGCAGGTATTATTCCTCCTTGCAGCTGCAGATAAACTAAGTTTTACCATATCTCGAATACCTTTTTTTAACATTAGAAGCCCTTGAAAATTATTAACAGTGATTTTCTGTGACCATATTTCATACAAATGAAAGAAATTAGCCATTAAAGTATTTAACGCCCTAGATTTAATGTTGAATAGGCAAAATGTTAAAACTGGACTTCGTTTAAAACCCACGGAATGGAGTCAGGATGCAGACACAATTTTATTTTGGATAGGCTTGTTGTCACTGTAAAAAGTGAATTTTGTACCATTTTCTGTATTTTTGTAAAATCAGACAATAAATGAAAGTTGCAGCTTTGTTGGTAACATCATCTAACATTGATCACATAACATTTGAGGACGGGACATATTCACACAACTGCAAATTAACCAAGGGTTTCAATGTTGCTATAAACTTCCATTCGAGCACTTATCCAGTTTGAGTCTGAATACCAAAAAAAAATTGATTTGGTATTTAATCCACATTCAACAATACTTGTCATAATTAATTGTTGCTTAACCTCTGTCCAGTGTAATATTTCATGCAGATTCAAGACGAGGGGATTTTATGAATGATTAGCAATAAACCCTGTTATACTAGAACGACACGCTGACCTGGATACTCAACATGTTAGCTCATGAAAGCAAATCTGCTGAAAGACATGTCACTTTTCCCAGTTACAATATTCCAACTCTTGACCGACCATTCTCTTACTCAAAAAATCCAGTGTAGAAACTAGAGGGACCAAAAACGCATGGTCCAAAGAGACAAGACAAATTTGAAACAAACTAAAAGATAAAACAAACAAAAAGGAACAAATGATCTGTTTTGTACTAGACTAACATGCTGAGCCTGATTTTTAAAAAGCTAGTTCACGGAAGAAACAGTCTGTAGGAGGACATGCCACTTTAACCAGACACATTATTCTGATTTTGGGCCGAATAGTCTTTGCTCTTACTCCTCAATGCTTCGTGCTTAGGATAACAGCAAATTTAATGTCTTTTATTTGAGCCAGCCAGGGAAGGAACACACGACCTTCTGCACTTAAGGCGAGCATGCTAACCATAACACCACCATGATGGTTAAATAGCAGGTGAATCCACTACAATAGTGAGAAGGTGTATACTTATTATCCGGTTATAATTCATAACATTTTTCATAATATATATATACTTGTAGCTCAAAATATCATTGCATGTGTCCAATGGCACAAGGTCAGAATTTAGATGAAATAGCATGTGATTGATTGATTGAACGTTGCATAATGTCCAGCCCCAAATATTTCATGCATATTCAGGATGAGAGCATATTAATGAATGATCCCTGCTTTGTACTAGACCGACATGCTCAGCCCTATTTTAAACTTGCTAGCTCACGAAAGCAACAGTCTGCAGGAAGACATGCCACTTTAACCAGACACATTATTCCGACTCTGGGCTGACCAGTCTTTGCTGTTGCTCCTAAATTCGGAGTGCTTAGGGGAGAAGAAGCAAATACCAATTTTAATGTCTTTTGTTTGACCCAGCCAGAGATCAAACGCACAACTTCCGCACTCAAGGAGAGCATGCTAACCATTATACTACATAGGCGGTTCAATAGCATGTGACTCCATGATAAAATGAAGCCCACGATAGCGAGAAGGGAGTATACTTATTATTGATTATAATTTATATCATTTTTTAATAAATCAAAATGTAAGAAAGAAAAGTTATAAGCAAGTTTGACTGGAGTGTTGTTTATATTACTATAAAGAGGTGTAGACATTATGGCAACAGACTTTAATTATGTAGTAGACATTTTCGGGAAAAACATCTAATAGCCAGAAGACATTTTTGATAGTTACTGTATTTTATAAAGTTCAAATCAAACCATATTGGAGATAAATGTATGCACAGCTTAGTTTATGTTGACCAACTCGTGGTCATGTACCCTTAGTTATGTGAAAATCATTATTGCCCTGCATTATTCTACCAAAGTTGTATGAAGACAATTGAAATTTGGACAAGATGTTTATGTCTGAGGAAATGCTCATAAATAGTCTTGGATAAAAAGATAAAAATGTTTGGTTTAAAATTGTCATTTTACTAGAGAAGGGCTCGACTTGTCATTGAAACTATCATCAGCAGTTTAGTAAAAACACAACTTTTTTTAAAATTCTATCTGGCAATATTTGTTGCGAGTTCATTAAAACAAAGAATATCATTGGTAAATCCAAAATTTATTAAGACTTTTCAATTTTTTCTTTAACAAAAATTTGTGTCCTGACAATTAAGCAACAGAGCTCTTACCTCAATAAATCTAAAAGAATTTTCTATTTCTTTAACTTTATCAGATGTAATGTTTTGAAAAGTACTCAAATAGGAATCTAACAGAACATAAATTTCACTATTATAATAAGGGTACAGTGTTCCAGCTAGCCCAAAGTGGCCAATTGAAAATAAAAGTTTATGAAGTTAAACCTGTCTTTCAATAATTAAAATAGTCTAATTGTACTGAAAAGTGAGCAAAAATGTTGAGATATTTGGTATTTTATCTAGTTCATCAAGATCAGTTGTGTCCTTGAGGCTAAAGTGCCCTTTTTGTGCAGTTGTACCCCTCTGCCCTTAAATTCTAGCTGAAACAATGTGATTTTAATATTTTCTGCTGAATTTGATAAAGAACAATTATATTAAATCAAGAACACAATTTAACGTTAACAGGCATTGAACAAATCAGCACAAGAATTTCATCAGTCTTTGGTCAAAAATACTATCTGAAGTTTTGTAGAAGTGTCCTATAAAATGAAAACAAACAAACAAAATGAATATGCCATTGATATAATATTGCTTAAAATAAATTAACAAGCAATTACAATGAACTTCCTGAACAAACACTTTAAATCTGATGACAGTCCTTCAAAAATATATAATTTCAATCCACATTCATAGTTAGCATGACATTTAATAGTATGTACACATTAAACAACACATTTTATCACATAAAATCACTGTGGAATTAAAACCAATATGATAATGTTATGAAAATTTAACTTTCTGTTTCAGATTCCTAATACTTTAAGTTTTGTTAGTGCATTGGTAATGAGTTTGTAAACTCAACCAACATATTAACCTTTGAATATCTTATTATGAAGATTGGTTCTGGTGTTTTGTAAATTTTTCACATAATCATCTTAAAAAGATTTCCGGGAAATCAGATATAATGTGAAACAAATCTACATCTGAACACATTAAGTTTGCTCTGGTTGATATAACAGATATATACCAACAAGTACTATCTGGCTTATTTTAAATAATAGGTGCAAAATATTTCAATGGAGTAAGCTACTGAAACATCTATAATGTCTTCTTATTTGTATTCACAATCTTAATAAACAATAACCTGAAATCAAACCCGAGGTTTTAATATTCTACAAAGCAATAACAACATGTCATATAAAGAGATTCTTTTCTGTAAAATGCTTTTTCCTATGAAATATATAATTTTTTTTTTGGTTAGGAAAATGTTACATAGTTAACTGTCAAATCTGCAAATGTAAATACAAGAACCTTATTTCATTATGCTAAATCAATGATGACAAAAGTTTCAAATGAAGAATCACTGCCACTTTAATAAGTTTGTAAGAAACCACACAAGCAACTCCAATTCACATTCAACTTGTAAAAGTTTACCATAGCAAGCCAAACTGAAGGCACAAAACACCCCAAACAGAACAAATTAAGCTGCCAATACAAAAGTGTAAAACAATGTTGCTTAAAGTCACACCAGGAATTATAGCAGCCACCTGTCATGTAAAAACCATATACAAGTCTTGTATAATATTTTTTTTTAGATATTGGTACATCTATAATGTATCATTCCCTTTCCCAAGTTTACATAAAATAAGTGATGTAACATGTATACTCATATGAAATTGTAATCATAAATAATACAGGCTATTCCATTGAGATGGATAGCTGGAGTTCTGTCTAATGGCAGGTAACCACAAAGGGAACACAATAATGTCTACATATACCCTATATCTGTTTTGATAGAAATACCCAAAGAGCAAATTTCAATCTCTCTAGTGGTTTCAAAATTCTGCCAATGTTTGTGAATTTTCCCATGTAAACACATTCGAATTGAATAGAAATGAATGACTTCATGGCATGGTGTTTAAACTGCACATCCTCATAAATTGTCGCATTGCAGCACATACGACAGCAGAAACTACTGCTGTCTAAAAATGTAAGGCATGTCTGTTTTTTTATTACTTTTGCATACAGTCAAATTTTGAAATCTTGAACACTTACTGCTATCAATGATAAAGATAACTAGATACAGTATATCAAAGATAATACTAAAATCAATGTCTTATTGGACCCAGATTGGATATGAATAACTTCCCATTATTTGTTTTTTATCTGAATGTTAAAAAAAATAAATTAAATATTGACACAAAACAGAGAAAAAACACAACTCTGGCCAAATCAAAAGAAAGGTCAGAAATGCTGTTTTCCTACCAATACAGTTGCTCTTTTTAATCTTGTTATTTTTTTTAGTAGTAACATTTCTGAAGCAGCCGATTATTTAGATAACAGTTGTAAACAAAAAACCATTAAAACAAAGTTTGCAAAAATTGCACATCATTTGAATCAACATTTCAATGTAACATACAAGAGTAAATAAACATTTTCAGTCTTAAAAAAATCTTATTGTAATAACAAAAACATGAATTTACTTTTGCATACGAATATGTCAAATGCTTCACTGAATCATAACATGCTAATAGCAGCATTTCAGCAAATGTTATATTCTACTTCCAACATTCATATGCAGGAATATTTTCTGTATCGATGGATGTTAACTATAGCCAGAATAATTCAAATATAGATTTGGTAACATAAAAAATCTACATTTTAAGAACTTCTGACAAAAAATATTATGCATCCAAAAACTAACGATGACTTGACCGATACATACCATGAATACACATTTTTGATGACTGAACATGTCAAAATTTTAACATAATAATAAAAATCTGATGATGACATGAAATATATAACAAATGTTTTGTTCTAAGGTTTCTTTCATTGTTGTTTACATTCTTCTGGTTTACTTCCATCATTCTGAAAAAGACCAATAATGTTATTAAATATAAATTTGGGCCTATATCTTATTGTGTGGTTTGACAAGATCAATGTCAGGAAAAAGTTTTTTAACCTGCAACAGTAAGGATTTCTACCAAATATGTAATGAGGTCATGAAAGGTCAAACAGCCCTAAAACTCTTGATATTTGTCCGTGGAAAAATCTGAGCATGAAAATAACAGTCATTGAAGATTTAAATATAATCCCATAGTCTCATCAGTTTTCTATGCTCGGATTTTTTCCTGCAACCAAATAAAATTTTCTTACCTTAAGCAATGGAATTCAACATTCTTGCAAAATATGTTAAATTCTTTTGAAAAGTTGTCCAATAAACTAAATTGTTGGTTAGAATTTATCTAAAAATTAAAATTGGAACTTTCTAAATTTTTAATATTTTAAGTATATGCAAATTTAGGAAGCATTTCCATCTATGGTAGTGTTTTTAACTGTTTAAGTATTGACGAAGTCCGTTATTGGAGTTTTTTTTTTTAATTCAGCCTTTAATAGCGACGTCAGTGTGCTTTTGTTTAGAAAAATATTTTAAAAAAACGTGCAGGAAGCGTGTTATTCTTGAAAAACAACACCAACTATAGTCAATGGCCATGCTTTCCGTTTTCGGACCAAGCGTCCGCAATAAGAGGATTTTTCCTTTCCCTCACTTGGGGAACGCGCTGTGTCAGCCATGTGGGTCGAGCCTTGGAGATCACTCTGGTGCCTAAATGTTTATTTAAGGTTCTGTTTTATATAATTTACAATGTATGTAATTTTGATTAAAAAAACGTAATCCACAAAGGTCTATTGAAAAAAATTTCTTCAAGTGGTCAGATTCAACAAAATAAATTGTGAAAAGTGAAAATTTAACATCAGTACCCTTCATTCTGTAACAGCGTGATTTTATCTCCGATATGTGGCACTCGATTAAAGGTATTTTTGGCCTTTGAAATATAAGTCATATGATTACTTCTTATATTATTTGTGGATGTCGACTTTTCCTATGTTGTAGTCCCAATACTGCTGATGATAAGTAACTAAGTAACACTTTGAAATACGTATACATAATATAAATATTCACAATAGTGTGAGATAACCTATGTTATCATGTATTTTAAAGAACTCATAATAACTGGTCATTTTCAAAGCCAAACGTTTGCTCCTAGCTGAAAATTTTGTATTATGTGGTAAAAAACAATTCGCAGCCAAACCTAACGCCCCGGCCCTTATATATTCTTATCACTTTGTTAACTTGTTTTTATTCTGCCAGTTAATTTCCAGTTAACGAGAAGCATCAATTAATCAGCAGTCATTTAAATTAAAACAAAATCGGAGTTGTTAAGGCTTGATGTGAATTCTGACTGATAAGTAATGACAAAATATACAAAAAGCAAAGAAATCAAGGGAACTAAACCCATATCATGACTTAACAACGTTGACAATCAAACTGCATTGTATCTATGTAACCCTGACCTGATTAAATGTAACAGCAATTGCAAAGAATTGGACAAATAATTAGATATTGGAGCTAATAATTGAGATAAAAACACTCATCATATTTACAAGTTACTTGAGTGATATATCATTATCTTCATATTTTCTATGGTTCATCAAACTCTGTCCTTGAGATTGCTTTATATGACAGTTTTACTTGTGTCCACTAATTAGATATTAGTTAACTTATCATGTTGATTATTAAAATACATCCTATTATAGTTTTAGCTCTTTGTACTTTTGGCCTGATCAAATGCAATGACAATTTCTGACTAGACTATCTATTGGTATTGAGCTTATATTGGAGATATGACAGATTTACTTGTGTCCACTAATTAGATATTAGTTAACTTATCATGTTGATAATTAAAATTTCTGACTAGACATATAGGACAAAATTATATATTGGTATTGAGCTTATATTGGAGATAAAAACACTTATCATATATTTTTTTTTGTTAATTTACTTGCGTGATATATTATTATCGTAATATTTCTATGGTTAATCAAACTCTGTCCTTGAGATTGTTTTTTAAATGACGGTTTTACTTGTGTCCACTAACAATGAGTATTTAGATTATCATGTTGGCAATTAAATTACATCGTATCATAATTTCTTCTGTATGTTTCATTGGCAACAGCGATTAGAACGAATAGGACAAAAAAATGATTATTGAAATTAAGATTATATTGGAGATCAAAACACTTTTCATATATTTTACAATCTTTCATAATAGTCATATTTCTATAGGTAGTCAAACTCTGTCCTTCAGGTGTTGTATTAAATGACAGTTTTACATGTGCCCAATGATAAGATAGTAAAAATACATCGTATGATGTGAACTTGGCCTTATTAAATGCAACATCAATTGCAATTATTGACAAGATAAATAGGACAAAAATGATCTAAATGCAACACCAATTGCAATTACAGACAATATAAATAGGACAAAAACGGATATTAGAATTAAACGTATATAAATAATAATCGGAGATCAAAATATTTTTTCACAGTTTTTTTTCCAATTTACTTGCGGTGATATGATAATCGTCATATTTCTATTGTTCGTCAAACTCTGTCGTGGAGATTGTGTTTTTAACGACAGTTTTACATGTGTCCAGTGTGCTTAGAAAGTATTTCAATTGTGTAGCAAAATTTTAGCTGTATGTAACCTTGGCCTTATTAAATGCAACATCAATCGCAATTTATGATTAGACGAATAGGACAAAAAAATGGATATTGGAATCGAGCTTATATTGGAGATCAAAACACTATTCATACTCTTTTACATTGTTATTTTATTATCCTCATATTTTTATAGTTCATCAAACTCTGTCCTTGAGATTGGGTTATAAACGACAGCTTTGCATGTGTCCGCTAACTAGAGAGTTGTTAAATTATCATTTAGATAATGCCAGTCTGTAATTGGCACAACGACCGTAATTATCCTGCAAATTGAAAAAATGTTACAATCCCCCTTTTACGATAGAAGTTCATATATATGTCTATCACAACAAGCTATTCAACTAGAATTAAAAACCATCATAAAAATGATATCCTAGGATAACCGAATCAAAACTGATAAGCTCACCAAATATAGTACTTTATATCCGTTTACATAGAATCGAAGTCACAGTAGTCTATGCCAAGCTTTGAGGATGGCAAGCTTTCCCTCGATATGACATTTAGAACTTGCCCTTCAAAACCGGTCGCTCATGGTCTCTCAAGGGCAATACTGACAGAGCTTATTCAGTACGTCTTCACTGAAATACAATCCAATATATAACCAGTAGTCATTATAATTGGTATAGATTAGTCCAAGACCACAAACGACATTTTATACATAATTAACGTCCATCTAGGTTTCTTTAAATAACTAAAAAAGGGCTGTCGAATTTGTTTAAAAATCACATTTAAACATTTGCTTATACATTCCAAACCATCCCTTCCGCAACTAAGACTTCAAAGGTGTATTTTTGTCGGACTTAAAGAATACAATTATCATATACAAAACATTTAATCTGGCACACAAAGTTTTATAAGTCCTTACGTTGATTTCGAAATGAAAGGCTAATTTCATGATATTCACCAAACGAAAAAATAATATTTTTTCGGCTAACAAGACAATTTACAGGTATCTGTTGCACTCAACTACTTAAAGTTGAGTATTGCATTTTCGATTAATGTTTTACTCAAGGCAAAAATTGTGAGATTTTTTGGACAGGTTTTTGGGTAAAAAGCAAATCACAATTTTCATATATTTCTTAATCGAATATGAAGAATAATCTTACAAATACTCCATGACCCCGGAAACAAAATTGTCTAAATCAACATACATATTTTTTTTATTTTATAAAAAAAGTAGGAAAAATGATGTCATTTAGTTCGAGATATTTTGCAGTTTAATATGCATGTATTATTAAAACAAACATAGATTGAGATTTCTTATCAAAAACAAATTTTGGCAAAATTCAGGCCTTTTTCCTTTACTCTGATTTTGAATTGCAGAATTTTTTAACATCTTGTATATATCATAATTTAGGTTTTTAACAATGATAGGACTCAATATTCCCTTTTTAGCAATCAAAAATAAGATATAGAATACACCTCTTCTTTCGACTCACAAAAAATAATGCAACTTTTGCAGAAACTTCGTAGAGGATGAAAAACTTTTCATACCAAAATACCATTTAATATAACCAAAATACAGGAAAATAAATCTTTTCTAAATTAACATTAAATATGAAATCAACTGTGCACCCCTTCTCGCCGATTTATTCCTTTATTCGTATGAAGCTGACTTCATACAGAGCCTTCTACAGAG
>JARWCS010367838.1:0-10373 GCA_034783895.1 Geukensia demissa | reverse complement strand
TTGAATTATTTTCTTTATTATTTTAAGGTAATCCCATGGTGTTTTACAAAGATTAAAAGATTGTAAGTAAACCTGGTATGGTGGTGCAGTCATTTGGCAAAGAATAATTAATACAGATTATATGTGTTACTAGCATTCAATATTTTACCAGGTCAGTGTGATCAGTCGTTATCCGTTGAAGGAATCATTTTGATTTGCATAGGCATTCCATTTTATTTGTAGGAAATGCAAGGTACTTGTAAGTTATTTTACTGTAAGCATGATTAAGTGTGACTATTTGTATCTAATTTATATTGGACTGGTGATTACTATATGAGCAATCACATCTCTTCAGTCATACATGTAAATTGATTGATTGATCATGTTGATTAGTTGATTGAGATAATGTTGCTGAACATCAAACGTTTTATGCTTAAATGACCATTGCTTTCACTAGCATAAACGCTTAGCTTGACTTTTACCGTGTAAGCTCACAAAAGCAACAGTATGCAGAAAGACATTTATGCCTCTATACCTAGGCCCTTTATTCTGACTCTGTGTCGATCAGTCTTTGTTTCTAATCCAAAAGTGTTGCACATCCAGCAATTACCAGTTTTAATGTTTTTGATTTGACCCAGCGCCAAATAGAAACCCAGGACCTTAGAAAAGTCAATTCAATTATCTTTGATCTGTAGGATTCAAGTTAAAGGTATTATCCCTTCAAGAATTTATCCTGCAACCACAGTGAATTTGGGATTTTCGTGACAAATTAAGTTCCTTAAAATGTAAGAGCTGTTCAATGTTCTATGTTTTATCAATCATGTTGAGCTGTTTGTTGACTTATTTTATAATATGAATATTAAATAAGAAAACATCAAAATTGTATGTCCCAACCCGTTTACTATGTCTCCTCTTAAAGTTATATCTTTATATTTCTACTTTTTGTACAATGTTGAGTAAAAGATGTATCTGGCAGGGGAACATTATTTTAAAATAGAAAAAAATATACAGATATCACAGAAAAAAATATTTCATTTGCATAGTTAAAACACACAAAAAAGTGTCTGCATCACACCTCTAATTTTCCATTGGTGTCGACAATAAATTCAACATGAACAATTGTAAACGTGTGTTTAATGATTTCCACAAGTTCAATTATTCGGTTTTAATATGACCAATAAACAAAATACAAACATGCTATCAAAATCCGCTGCGACAAGAAAGATGACCTTGTGTTTACATTGTAAACTTTACGTTCATGTGTTGAAGCATCCCAACCGCACTTCCAGACAGAGTATAAATTTCTCAGTTAATACGTCACTCTAGGTCTTGAGATTTCTATCAGTATTTTATGGAAGGGTTGCTGCTGAAATGAATCATACTGCACAAAGAATTTCTCGATCACTTGAAAGGGTAATTCATCATTCCGAAATACATTTGGTGGCAGTTATAATTTAGTTGACGGTACCAAATATTCACCAAAATAATGAAATGTATTTCTTTTTATTGTCGTGACTACAAATCCGTTCCTAAATCGGTTGTGACTTACATCGATAGTGACAACCGCTGTTAAAACTGAGTAATACGCCGTTTGACATCAACTGAACAGGATTAGCTTACCCTTTCGGAGCAACCAAACTCATATCTGTTTTGTTGGTTGTGAAAGCAATAAATAATTAAAATTAGAAAATTTCTCTTCATTTAATGGACGATTAAACTTCACTGAAATGAAAACCTTGACAATTGAGAACTTGTGAATATTGGGAACGTTAGACATTATTTAATCAATTGTTATCTAGCTTTAGCAGATGTATAAAATAGAATATGATTGATGTATTATCTAGTCGAAATGATTTTTTTTCAACAAATTTCGTTCTTTTAATGAACATAAGAAAACAACGATTGCACAAACAGAGAAAAAAGACGAATAAATTTAGTCGGTGGTCAATAGTTTATCCTTAGGTTTAATGGTATAACTCTTTTACTTTTAACTCAACCTTATTAAGATATTTGAATCGAGTTAACACCTTGGTTTTATTCCCGGAAGTAAAATAGAACAAAAATGTATTTGTTGTTTCGTAAAATTGTTTATAATAAAAGTTAATTTAAAAATCTTAAAATGATTAGCCTAACAAATCGGCACTGTAATATTTTTTTCTAAATGTCATTGTGTAATATATATATATATATGATTAAATATAAGCAGTTCTTATTGCGGAAGAAGATTAAATTTGAGATACTCTTACCATATCGAACACAGTAAAATTATTAAATTTAAAAATTTATTTTGTGACTTTTTGTATAAGATATAAACCTGTTTTTCAACTTTTTTTTATTAATAAATTGAACTTGTTATTTTTAATCAGATTAAACATTAGAATAATATGCAGTAATGTCAAAAACTCAGAAGACACCAATGCGTCTCCATTTGCAGCTAAAGTTATAGATGAAAATCATCAGACAATTAAGTTAAAGATGAAATTCCACTTCTGAAAACGATCTCTATAAGAAGGTAATCAGTCAAAAATTATAAAAAGCCTACTTTAATTATCTACATGAAGCAGCATTGACTGTTTATGGTAATAGCCTTATGCAACATATGTTGTTGAAAACCTGTTGATCTTTTTACAGGTTTTAGATGTTCTGAAAGGATTGTTACTCTTTGATATATCAAGCTACATATTTGATGATTTATTTTTCAAGATTCTTTAGAGTAACTTCAAAGAATGTTTTTTTATATTAGAACAATAAAATGAATCCGAAATTCATCTTCATTTTAACTCAAACGACATCAAAATCTTCAAACAAATTTTATTAATATCTTATTTCAAAGTAGTGTTTTTGTTCTTTAAAATAACTTAATCATGTAGGTATTTGAAATCTTTATTCTCATTGATAATGACAATATCATCAGTCAAACAACTTAATCACTGTAAAACTGCCCAAAGATCGTTTGTTGTTTTGAAGTGACGTTTATCATATTTATTCGCAAATGTGTGTTATCCTCGCACACGCTTGTCAACGCTTCCGCTTGTTTTTTAATTAAAGGTTCGATGACCTTATGTAGAAGTTTTTTCTCGTTTAATGAAGGACGAATCCGTTAAATAATTAAAATCTTGTGGAGTGTAAAAACGAGGAAATATCAAGAACATGCTCATTTGGGTAAGGATCATTGAATTAGCTGGTTTTTCTTTTTTTCGTAACAAGGACTTATTGGCAATGTGTACATGTCAAGGCCGTTGTTATTATCTTATAGCACGGATTCATTGCTTAATTGTCTCCAAATGGCACGCTTATGATAAAATGACACTATTAACATATCTCATGGCAACAAATATCATGGACGGATTTTAGCTGGGTGAGCGTTAAACTAGTTCATACAATTATTTATTGTCTATGTAGTAGTAATGTATTGGTGTCTTCTGGACTCTGGTTCATTGTTCAAGGCCATAATGGGAACTGTAGAAGTTTAAATTCTACTGTCATTTGGTGGGTGACTGTCTCATGAACAATCATGCCACATCTCCTATTTTTATAGTGTAAAGATTGTGACAGCACAGCAACGTCGGAGTTGAAGATAAACTGCTTTCTTCGTCAAGATGGGGACTTAAACATAATTCATCTAACTGACTTACCAAAACTTAGTGCCAATCGTTTGCAGGGGGATGACGCCACCAGCATAATCTTTTTTTATTATTTGGGGTTACTATTCACACTTACCTACTGAAAATCTAAAGTGGTTCAAGAACACTGTGTAATTAGATCATATGACTGGTTTTGATCGGTTGCTTGATTGTCGACGGTCGATTTTTTCTAAAACGCTAGTCGGTGCCCGTTCTAATAATATATCTCATCTGCATAATTGGAGGGTACATATATCTTCGATAGTTGCTTTTAGATTTTCGTTTTGGAATATTACGTAGCGATAAAAATTTACTTACAACATGTACAAATAGACCCAGCATCTGACGTGATTGTACCCGTTTAGTTGTTTAAGATGAGAATCATCATCTGCGTTCAACATAAAACGATGATTTTGATGGACATCAATATTGAGCACGACAATTGTCTTCTTTATTCAAATATAATTCTCCTCTAGTAGGCTTATCGGAAGTGGGAAATATCACCTAAAATGAATATTCTTTTCAAAACCAACCAAATTTATTATCAACTCTCTTGTACATCTTGTGATTTACATTAATTTTAAATGGTTAATGACAATAATAAAAAAGAACAATTGGGCACAGGCTAAGCATGTACGTTGAAATTTTTCCTTAAGTGGGATTCATAAAGGGTACTTTCCATACATAATCTGTTTCGGGTAGTTTTGTATTTCTATTCGCATCATTATTCATTTGTTGTTGGACATACTGGATAGTGAATATTTTTCACTTACTGAGCGTAAAAATCAGACATTCTACATATTAATTCCAAGTGACTACACCTTGATCTGCCGGAAACTCAATTTCAAATTTTCAAATTTTAAAGTTATAAAAAAAAAAACTCTGGACATGTGAATTCGGTGCTACCCAAATTGTAAATAAAACATTAAATAGACCAGCCCATCGAGGAGTTGTAATCGACTATATATAACTTTTTAAGGATTTTAGCAAATTTAATTAAAAAGGGTATTTGCGTATCCCAGTTGGCAAAGTAGTTAATAAATCAGACACACAAATGATACACCTTTCATTCGATTTCATAAATCGTGTTCACATTCTTTTTACCATTTATGTAGTGTAATATTTGACGTAAGCATTTGGACATCACCCACTGTATTAATTTTCAGCATTATTATAATAGAAAAGACAAGAACAACTATCTCTTCAGTTAGCTTTAAATAAAACATGATTTTTGAATGTGTCAATTTTTTTTTTAATTGATTAAGTCAAGTGTATGATATCCATGTGAGAGATCAAAAGTCCATAGTTCAAATAGACAAGACGAATTTGAAACATATTTAAAAATAAAACGGCTGGGCACCGGAGCGGTCTCCAGGGCTCGACCTACAGAGATGACCCAGCGCGAACCCCAGGTGGCGGATAGGGGAAGGCCTCTAGTTGGGGGCTGCCAGGTAACAATACCGAAAGCCTGGCCATTGACCATAGTGGGTGACGTGTTTGGAGGGTGCCACGCTTCTTGCACGTAAAAGACCCCTTTTGTAGTTTTTCGAAAAAGAGAAGGCTAATGACGCTACAAAAGGCTAAATTTTCCGTCCCTACCCATCACTTCCTTTTTCCAGTCAAAAACCATTGCCCTGTTGTTGAACTTGTTCTCGTCCTGAATATGCATGAAATATGCATGAAATATTTGTTACTGGACGTTAAGCAATCAACAATCAATCAATCAAAAATAAAACGGAAACAAAACAGGATTAAAATCAGGTGCTCTGGAAGGATAAGCATCCCCTGTCTTGCACGCAACATCTGTCGTGGAATTCTTAAGCTCTAATCCGGGTAAGTGAGGAATGAATTTTACCATGAACTTATGTTTGTGATATTTTACTCCACTCTCCGGAAAATCGACCGTGAAAAACATAAGGTTAATGACATAAAACAAACAATCAATATAATTATCAAAGAAACAGACCACCATGGAAATAGTACAGTTGATAAAACAAAATCAACTTGTGAAAGCAATAAATATCAAAATTAGAAATTTTTTCTTCATTTCATGGACGATTAAACTTCACTGAAATAAGAATCTTGACAAGTGAGAACGTTGGAAATTATTTAATCAATTGTTATCTAGCTTTAGAAGATGCATTAAAATAGAATCTGATTGATGTACTGTCTAGTCCAAATGATTTTTTTCAACAAATTTCGTTCTTTTGATGAACATAAGAAAACAACGATTGCACAAACAGAGAAAAAAGACGAATAATTTTAGTCGGTGGTTAATAGTATAATGGCAGAGATATCTAATTTCACCATGTGAATAGCAATAAAACACTAACCATAGTTATGACAATAAGACATTGCGATGGTCTTTTAATAGACTACCCTTCCAGGCTACCTGCTTACATCCAGGCATTCAGTCGGTTCTCTGCTGTCCATGTCTATGTTGGTCATTATATATAATCATGTATCGTCTTAGTTTGCATAGTTCTCGAGTATGATATGTCTCCGATCTCTCTCCAATGACCCTTCTTTGATAAATCGTTGACTTTTTACATGATATTGCATTAAAAGTACTTGAATTTATATCTCCGAACCAATGTCAATAATGTTACAGGCAGAAGGAGCAGTTAATATGTGTGGTGTCGCTAACTTCATGTATATACTTTAGGGTATTAGTTTTCCATTTCCCATTTTCATCAGATAAGCTTCCATTAAATATAATATAAAATTGGATCATCACCATTTAGTCACAAGTTAGTGAATTTCATGAAAACAATGCATAATTCTGGAACTGACAAAAAGGCAAAACGTGTAAAATTAAAACCTAATTTAAGAAAAGAACAAACCTTTACGTAAAGCTACCAATATTCCGTGCACAGTTTTATTTAAAACATATGCCTTTTGGTTACTAATGTTTTGTATGCAGTCTGTATCAAAGACATCTGTAAAGTGGTTATAACAGCGTGTTTATTTCATTAATAATTAAGGGAATTAGAATTAGTTGATGGAAAATTGTTAAATGGATTAGTTACTACTGTGAGCAGATCAAATTCTTAAGTCTACTGTGTTTCACAAAAATAGTCTGCGTTGATCTTTATCCTTACTGTTATCTACTAAGGCTCTTCTTTTTGTTTCAGATATAACCCTTAGCTTAGTTGGACTGCTGTTTGACGAGTTGTTGATCAACAAAATAGCCATTCAGTACATTTAATTTATATTGATGCTTTGCAATAAATTAATTGTAAATAACTCTTATACTAGCACTGGATGGTAAGCAATTTTGTACATTTCACCTAATATTAAAGTTAGCAGTGGATTTAAGGTGGTTTGATAAGTTTTTGATCATGGTTGTTCATATATCTGTATTATATGATGCAACGTATTTATTGTATACTTAAATTCAAAGATCGTGCTTTCTGCTCTATTTTTTATCTTTTCCTTTACATTCATTATTCGTTTTTTATTTTTACCGTTCTAATTGTCGAAGATCCTCATTTGTATTCTGGTCGGAAAGAGAGTCGTTTTAATGTTAGGCAGTTCAACTTTACATGATGTCAATCAGGATATTTGGTTTTGTACAAGTTTCTTGTAACTAGAGCCACATTGTTTAAAAAAAATAGGAGATGTGGCATGATTGTCAATGAGACAGCCACCCATAAAATGACAGTGAATCCAAATTTCTACAAGTCATTTTACGGCCTTGAACAATGAACCAGAGTCCACATCATAATGAAAGCTGTTAAAGGCCCCGGAATTTAACGTGAAAATATTCATTAAACATGACTGTGTCTATTTGGTATTTTATTGTCTTGACATTCCAGCTTCGCAATGTCTAGGTCAAAAAGTTTTTACACATTTAAATTGAACCAAGCAACTATTAGCACGCCTCATTCATCTTATGTGGCTTCATTTGCATTTGTAGTACTTTTTGGTGGAATTGCCTTCAGATTTCTCTGTAGGTTGCTAATTAATTGTAGATTAGTACCAGATAGTATCTTTTATAACTTATCTCCCAGAACTGCATTAATTTCTCTTGTGTTATTTGAACCCCTATCACGTTTCTTTACTTATAATATTACGGATATACTAAATATCTTCAATTTTCACGTTGCTAGTGGATTTAACGTTATCGAATATAGAGCATTTGGTCAAATAGATAGACAGAATACCCTCTTGTTTGCGTTCTTTTATTCTAACTGTGAATTGAACTTTGTTTCCTTGTTTGTCAGTTGAAATATCTTAAACAACATTTCAAAAATAGTCTGGGATTTGATATGGTAGATATCGCATGCATTATTGAAGAGTTCGAATGTGATGGCATCAATTTCGGTTGTTATAATCATGTTTGTATATTTATAGGTAATTTGATCTTGTTTTACTAAAAGATTTTTCAACATCCACTGTGCATTGCATAATTTTGAAGCACCATTAGAACGCAATACAATATAACTTGCCTTTTATAAATCGTGATCTTAAGAGCCATATGTTTCTAGATGATCTACTTGAGTTAGTGTGGTTACGTCCATGCCACATTTTTTATAAATGGTTATTTCTAATTTTTTTATGATTATTATAATAAAAAAACAACTGCATCAAATCGGCTAGCGAGGTAGTGTCCACACCAGAAATTAAGGCTAACTGCTAGGTGTAAACAATTGATCTAATTAGTTTAAATTGATTGGGTCATCTCCACATTCCCTTATAATGTAAAACTGTTTTAATACGTAAGCGTGGTTGTGTCCACATCAATAGGAAAAAAGGAAAAAATGAAGTTAATGTATTTTCGTTAGTGGCTACACTACTGACCGATAAAATGACTGAAGAGACGATGGTGAGTATTCCTTAACTGCTTTGGACAAAATATTACTGTAAATTGTCTGTGTATGACTGTCAAAGTTGTCATTCAAACATTTTGTCCATAAGTTATAAAATTTCCATTACAACCTTTTTTGTTAACTGTCTGAAACTCTTTTGACTGACACTTATTGATTATGATTGTGTGAACCCAAAATTGGGTTGCGACGGACAAGAAATATCCATGACATCAATAATTCCAATTAAAACAAAAACATTTTGCCTGTTACAGTCCTTACCTGGGTTGTGATGGGCAAAATTTGTCCGGTACAACCTTTTAGCCAATAAATTTTAACTGTGACAGTCCCATATGGTTGCAGTGGACAAAATATGTCCACGGCAGGTTTTTGTGTATTTTGACAGTTATCTTTAGTTCACCTTTAATATGTATAATTCAATATTAATTCTTTAACTTAATAATTTTTGCGAAATTATTTACATTTATGTGTTGGGGGAAAATTTGAATTGTTATCAATATAGTGCTTTGTTTTATCAATAATAATGATATTGACCAAATAATTTACTAAAGTTTTCTTATGTAGTTCAATAAATATGATTATTTAATTACAACCAATTAACTCGAGATCCGTCCTTATTGGTTTTATTTTTGTTTAAGAGCCAATAAAACAAAAAGCCCACATAATATCCACAAACTATTTTAAAATGATATAAATAAAATATATAAATAAAAAAATACCAAAAAATCATAATAAACACAGACGAATACAGTGAATCTGATCTGATTATCCATGTTTAGTATTGCCTACAGATTTTTTATCGAAATTAGGTGATATGTATGAAGCTGTGATAAATCGGTTGATTTCTAACGCGTCTCCATTTATAGTACAGGAACTTGTGGTTAAAAATGGTAATCTCGGTAATCCCCAGAAAATAATTGGTATTTGCTATATAATGCACTGGTCTTTTAAAGAAGGTTGCCTTAGAGCATGGGTGTGATGTTTCTTGTCTCTTAGTATTTTGTAATAGTTATGCTTTTTTGCCACCTCCGGTTATTAATAGGGATATATAACAATTTTTATCTTTAACTGAAAAATCACATGTTCCAAGTCATGCAAAAATATGCATTTTCCTAGTAGCACTTATTAGACGGAAGAATTCCATTTAAACATTAAAGACGATTCTGAACACTATCCCCAGACTTGATACAACAAACTATAATCCTCCTCATTTAAAACACTACCCCTCATATATTCCCTTTGATTTTCAATTATAACAGGTGGTAGGGAATGTAGATATCATTTTTGAACAAATTAACAAGAGGGATATTATTTATTAGAAATTATCTGCCAATACAAACATACAATTTGAGATATTACATAAAACATATATGAACAATGGGAAGTAACCGCAGTTTACAATCATTTCGAGTTCTAAAAATACTCGGTTTGAGCAAATTCTAACTTTTAAAATACGGATTAATATGAATTTTCATCTGAAACATCAAACACACCCCTCATAGCATACGAGCTATAACACAATATAAATATACATGCAGATTTACAATGTACCTTAAGCATTGATTATTTTAAGGACAAAATAAATCGAAATTACAACCAATTGAATACAAAAGCAGTGAAAGTACCAAAAAGTACACAAAACACTTGCTTACCATGTATATAGTACAAAGGTCAAATTTATAATCATTTTCAATCACTATTGGCATTAAGTCGTTACAATATTAAACAGCATACACAGTAATAATTCGTCATACATACTTTCTTTGATGACATCTCGTGTTGAGAGGCTTGATGTTTTCTTCATCATCAGGAATCTCACCTTGAGCATGCTTTCAGTAACTGCGAGCATTCATTAGAGATGTATCTTCTTTTTGCATGAATTTTTGTTAAGTATATTTATTGTAATTAAGGTACTCTCTAGTCGGACTGGATGACTTTCTGT
>JARWCS010367827.1:0-10373 GCA_034783895.1 Geukensia demissa | reverse complement strand
GGAAGGGATGTTTTCTTACACGTTCCCTCCGTTTCGTCTTTTTCCGAAGATCTTATACAAGATCATTCAGGATTGCTGCAAGACCATTATTATTGCTCCATCTTGGCCTTGGCAGTCATGGTTTCCAGATCTGCTTCAACTTTGTTGTGCTCCACCTCCACAGCTTCCCCTTCGGCCAGAACTTCTTTCTAAGGCCAAAGGAAGAAAACGTAATCAGTGTCTGGAGAATCTACATCTGCACGCTTGGCACTTGTCAGGTCATCTCCCAGACGGGGAGGATTTTCTAAAGGGGCTTCTAATCGCATCTAATGAGCCGTTAGCTACAATGTATTTATAACTCCAAGTGGTCCATTTCCTGTTTTTGGTGCCGTTCAAGGGAAACCAAACCTACCTCAGTCACCCGAGTTTCTTCTTTTTCAGTTTGAAGAAAAGGGATTTGCTTCCATTACCATTATAGGTTATAGGTCTGCCATTGCAAGAATTATTGTCTTATCTGGAAGTAGTGATTTTGATTCAAACCAGTTTTTATCTCTTTTGATAAACAATTTTAGTTGGAGCTTCCTCGTCAGAGAAGTTTAGTGCCATTTTTGTATTTGAGACTGGTTTAAAAGTGTTTCAATTTCCTCCCTTTGAACCTTTAGATTCGGTATCGTTTAAACATTTAACTCTGAAATGGTGTTTCCTCCTGGCTTTGGCTACAGGTCGTAGAAGAAGTGAATTGCATGCTTTGCAGTATCAAATTCTTTTCTTCGTGTGGCTGGAGATTAATCTTCAGTTACCTTGTTAACTGATCCAGCTTTTCTAGCCAAACAATCAGTTCCCTGATAAGCGTTCGGAGGTCATTTTATATTCATGCCGCAGTCAGTTCCAGTCTTTGTGAAGTTTGCTGTCCTTTACAGTACCTACCCATTTCAGCTGCTCGGATATCACCTTCTAGTTTAAGACTGTTTGTTCCTATTAAGAATAGTATCTCTGATATTTCTTCTAAGACAATTTCTTACTGGACTGTTAAATTTGCTTATACTTTGGTTGATCAGGATTGCAATCAAGGCTCATGAAGTTAGGGCTTAAGCTTATGTTGGAATATTTTCAAGTCCGCAGGATTTTGGCGGCCTGATAGTACCTTTTTTAAGTTTTATTTACGTTCCATGTCCCAGCATTCCAACAACCTCTATTCTTTGAGACCTCCGGTTTCTGCTAAAAAAGTTGTATTTCCTCCCCAAGTTTCCTTGTAAATTTTAATAGGCGTTCAGCTCTTCGTTACTGGTACATTCTGTGTATATCGGTAATATATATATTTTAATAATAATACTAATTTTTAGAATAAAATTAATACTAACCTTCTAAATGAGAGTGTCCCTCCCACCTCCCCTTCACCCCCTTCATGTTGCCTAAGCAATTTTCAAAGAAAAAAATGATAATGGCTTTTGGCGACCCTGGCAATGTTGGGTATAGACAATGTACATGTAGTTGTCGAAGAGATAGTGTTCGTTTCTTTTATATTGGTACTTTTCCGGGTCTGACTGCAATGTAGTTGTCGAAGAGATAGTGTTAGTTTCTTTTATATTGGTATTTTTCCGGGTCTGACTGCAAATGAATGGAATATAACTAAATTTAGAAGAATTTTTAGAAGATTCTCCTGATAGTTCAAATGATCTTGATTCCAATACCAGGAAAACTAGGACATGGTTAAAAAGCAAATCAGTCAAATTGGAAGAGTTGGATTTTCGTTCGTTTGTCATGTTTGT
The DNA here is from genome assembly GCA_034783895.1 of Geukensia demissa. NCBI lineage: Eukaryota > Metazoa > Mollusca > Bivalvia > Mytilida > Mytilidae > Geukensia > Geukensia demissa. The sequence goes on along the minus strand of JARWCS010367827.1, from coordinate 8,625 downwards.
TGCTGGGGCATTATAAAATGATCATGAAAAAAAGTTGAAAAGAAAGTGAGAGGCTTTTTGAAAAAAGCTTCCGCCTGCCTAAGTTGTATGCTTTTATTTATTTTCAGATATTAAAATGTATGTTGGAAAGCTATAGTTAACATCTTTCCAACATTGCGATTTGCAAAATTCCATGATTATTATTTTTATATTTGGCTTATCGGTGTTCATTTTGCCTTTGCTTTACATGCAGTAAAATTTGGCTTTCGAATATCTGTTTTATACTTATACATGTAAGATGTAGATTGTGTCTTTCTGGCATATGTTCCATATTCTTTCTTTACAATGTTACTACAGTAAAATTTATCAATGGAATGCTTTGCTTGAATGTTGTCTTTATATGACAAATTGAATTAGGCAAACAAATCTTGCAGTGTTGACACATTGGATCACTGTTAGTTTTGAGGTTCCGATGTAATCTGATAATGTTAAATCCAATATCAAAATGCCAACTCTTCCGATTAAAAATAAAATATTTCTTAACCCTTAATTAATTTGGTATTGTGCCGCCTTTAAAAAATGTTCAAAACAGTTATATGGGGTAACTCATGAATTACATATTTTTTGTGCTGTGTATTGATCCAATATCAGTCAGAATATTTGATTAATAAATCAGATTAATTTCTGCTGCTGGGTCTAGGTCTTAGTGGAGTCATTTGCCCCCTCTCCAGCTTAATTTGGGACTAAGACGGAAAAGATCATGAAAGACAAAATATGGATTTTTATTCAGATATTTTATCAAACTATTAGTTTACTTCTTTATGGACAGGGCAACTGGATCAGTATTAAGTTTTTTCATCATTCACCATTTAGAAATCACATTTTTATGTTAAGGATTGCATAGATTTGTTTTCTCAATGTCTGAGACTGACATCTGTCCCAAGCAAGGAACCTGTAATCCAGTGGTTCTTATCATTTTGATCTTTTACTGTCACACAACTATCGTTTTAAGTTATTTGTCACATTTCATTCTTATTATTTAAAAGAAAGAATATCATTATATGCCAGAAAGAAACAATACACATCTTTTCTGAATTGTGTCATTATTATCGTTTTATTTAATTTATCGTTATTAGGTCTTTTACACTTGCTTTACAGAATGGATCTTTGTCCATTGTTGACATATTGATATTAAATTATTAATAATTTGGCTGTCTCATTGACAATCTTTCCACATCAACCTTTTTCTATATCAATTAAAAATGTAGTATATTATTCATGGAAACCTCCACATAAAAAAGTCAATTTGACTACCATAAAATAACAAATGTCTTAAATAAAGAATTTATTCTTTATAAAAACAGATAAATTGCAACAAACTCAAATTACAAGAAGATCATGTTAAATACACAACAGACTGGTGAATGTGTGTACTGGAGAAATATCTGATTGGTTTTTCAACAAAAATGAGTTAATGTAACAGGTAACTGTAGAAAAGATCTCACAATAAAAGAAAATGTGACATGAATTTCCCAATGCACACAAGATGCTTCAAACATTTATGGTAATTATGGAAAAAAAATAAAAATGAGTCAAATGTAAAGTTATATGTTATTTTCGTTTAAACCTAGCAATCAATGTTCTAAATGTTAACGAATAGCAAAGTCAATACAGTTAATTCTTATCGTCTCGGAACCACCAGAGTCAAATTTTCAGATGTATCCAAATTATTTCTAGCCCCAATCAGATGATAGTACAATCTTTGTAATTTGATTTCACTGATGCCGATATGCCAAAAATAAATTCATGCATGTTACAGTAGATTGTTGCATACACAAAATATAATGAATGTTTAATAAATTTAAAAGTTAGAGGCGAAAACAGGTAATCACAAACTGAATATCTGTCTAAGATTTACATAATAATTCAATAATTATGGTTAGAAATAATATATGGATTGATTACAATTAAGAACTGATTAATTACCATTTTTGGTTGTAGATTATATGCACTGTTTCACCATAAAAACATTCTAAGGGTTAGGGTCATGTACACAAAGTTTGGTGATATTTCTAAGATATCAGATGGCCTTAAATTTGTTGTGGAATTGGAATTACTGATATCATGTTTACCACACTTCAACTACAGGTTGTACATTTGTCATTTTTTCTCCAAATTCATTGATATAAAATTATTTTCCAATGAAAAGATAATTAAGGGGTTGAATAAAAAGAACAAAATACTGGATCAGCCAAACAAACATTATATTTACTGAACAGTACTGAAAGACTCGTACAATCATGGTGATTTTTACTTGGAGATTAATTAACAAAAGTCTTGGCATATTACTTATGCAAACTAGACTTATTCAGTGAGTGTGGGGGCTGAAATGCTCTGCATGTTATAATCAACTGCATATTATTTACAATTGAATATGGTAATAACCCTATTTATTTCAAATAAACAAAACAAAAGAAATATTTATAGGGAAGACCTGTTGAGTTCCAATATTACTTAAAATAACCTATTTGAAAAATACAATGAAATTCTTTCAAGGACGGTTGTTTTAGTTGTGATCCAACCTGTCATGTTGTCATTGTTGTTTATATGGAATACAAATTACACTCTAACCAAGTTTATGAATTAATTAAGAAATGAAATCATTCATGGCAGCTACTGCTTTGTTTTAGTCTTCATGTAGTGATCTTAAATTTCTGGAAATACAAAACTCATGTAAATCCCAAATTTATTAAAAACTGTTGACTTGAAGTTTTTTTATAGAGTCTTGCATTTCAAGAAAACAAGAATTAACTGTACATTAACTGAGGGTAATTCCAAATGAGTAAAATGGTTTCTTTAAAAAAATAGAAACAATTTGACAGTTAAATAGCTGTAAATCTGCAAAATCTCTTTTTCTAATCTATTACATTTTAAACAATATTAAAAGCTAAAACAGACAATACAGAAGACATTAGAAATATATCCTAAAATATATTCTAAAATGACTAAAAATCTTTGATTTTTATATTCAATGTCATGGATACAAGAACAAGAAACATTTATCAGAGTTGATCTGTAATTTCATTAACAGTTATCATTTAAACAATAATATATTATAGTATATATATATCTCACTACACAAATTAAAGTAATTTACCGTGTAACCCAGTACATGTATCAGTGTAAATTAAGCCTAAAAGAAAGGCCATGGTTCATTTTCTGTCCAAAATTCGGTGCTTATTTGAAAATGTTTAAAAAAGTAGAAGACTACCATATTTTCAGGACCAAAAATTGTGTTAAATATACATGTTAGTCTAGAATTCCATTAGGTCTTGAAAATTTGCGGTTTATTTGGAGAGCTGTCAACTTTTAAGGATAAAAATACATTCAATATATAGTTAGGATGCATAAATATTCAAGAACTTGGTTTTTGGTTATCTAATCAAAAGTTTAAATTCAGACCCAAGTTCTCATTTCACCTTGTTCTTTTATTTGAACAATTGCTAATTAATATAACTGAATCACTATTACCATTAATATACAAAATACATCACAGCTTGCTCTTACTACAAAGTACTAATGTGTAGAGAATTCACATTTTTGTTGATATTATTTTAATGTATCACTGGGTAGAACTGATGAAATATCAATGATTTCTGAGAAATTTATTGCAATTTGTAAACAAATTGAAAAGTATGAAAATAGGCATTGGCAGACAGGCATCTTGAATATTATTTTGAACATATTTTAAAAAAATTTTGAAAACAGGTCTTTTGTAAAAGAATGATGTTAAATCAGGTTGAATCGGTAATGATTTAAACTGACTGGAGAGTCTGGCAAAAAGTTTGACAAAGCAGTTTCTCTACATATTGGTACTAGTGATATAAAAAGTATCTACATCAAATAAATCTATCAGCACTAATATGAGACATAGTTTGTAAACTATCAAAGTATAATTATGTACAGAATTAAGTTTTATTTGATCTTGGCAATTCTTTTAACTTAAATATTTATCATATCTTTATATTTACAGTAATTTTTGTCATGGTTAAAATATGTTATAAGTCACACTGTTATTGTTACTGTGTAAATGTAAATGACATATTTGGGGGGTTAAGCAGTAAAATTAGTTAACTTCTTTTTCACCAAAAAATAATAATGTTAAATAAAATGGGCAAATATAGAAAAAAAAAATAGTGCAAAAATTAAAAATCCGTCATTTGACTTTTATTTGAAGCCAATGTGGGACATCCCCCATTTAATTTAAAAACTACTATTTCAATCTGGGCTTGACCCTTTAAGGGCATGTTTCTAATGAAAATAATACATGTTATATGCAACATAAAATTATGTTTTAAAGTATTTGAACTACAGGCTCTTGAGAGCTTGTATTGCTCACCTGGTATAAATAGATGAAAGTAAGAACGTGAGGGACTGTAGGTTTTGTCTTTCACATCATTTTTAATGTTTACAGTTTCTCTGTATCTATTGTAGGTTTTTCAACCTTTTCAGGGGTGCTATATTCAACTAAGATATTTCAGCTATGGCTGCCATGTTGCCTGACAGAGGTACAAACATATACAATGCCTAGAGTGTAACACCAAACGACCCTAACACCTTAATTTGTCTATTAGTTACAGGGTAATTTAGACAAACTAATCTTTAAGCGATTTTCCATTCAGTCCTATGTTAAACTATATTTTGTTAAGGTTCTGATTGACAAACAAGAGGGCCATTCAATGATCATTCTTGCAAATAACATTTCAAATGGCTCAGCGATTGCTGACAAAGTTTAAGCAAAATAGACCTGTTATTGGCTCTTGCTCGCAAGTTTTTCTTTGGATCAACCAAAAAAATTGGATTTGCTAAAACACTTACTACACAACATTCCTGCCAAGTTCAGTCGCAACTGGACAAAAAGGTCATTTAGTGCTTTTCTCATAGAGTCCAATGTTAAACTATGGTGAGTCAAGGCATTTTGAATAGAAGATCTGCAAATGATTCACAAGTTTGGTATAGGACCATCCACTGATCACTCCTACAACATGGCTCATTAAGATTTTCACATTTTCAGCCAATCAGAACATATTATTGTTTTTGCTGGCCATGTTTAAAATTCAATTGGCAAAGTCATTATACACAGAAAGGTATTTTAGTGATTTTCCGAAAGAACCCAATGTTGAACTACGCATCTACGTCTAATTTGCAAACAATTTATAAGTTTGTTAAAAGACCATGAACTGATTATGCCTACTGCATTACCATAAACTGGCTCAACAGATTCTGACAAGATTTTCAAAGTTTCAGCCAATCAAAACACTTAATTGGCTGTGGTCAAGTTTTAATTCAGATCTGCTAACTAAACTCAAATTTGGCAGAGGGCCATCTAGGAAACATTTGTGTCAAGTTTGATTTCAATGAGATGAGTAGTTTTACAGAAAAAGATTGAAATGTAAAAATTTAATACATGTAGATGTAGACACAGACAACGATATAGGACTAAAGTGATGATAAAAGCTTACATGGCCTTTTAGGCCTAGTGAGCTAATGAGGGTGGCAGGTTTTGTCAAAATGACATTACTATCAAGTAAATTCCATAATAAAACATTGTATACACAGATTTTTAACCAAGCTTTCAAAATGCCTGGTGCACTGGAAACTTGTTTATAGTCTCAAGAATACACCAGCTGTAACAATGAAAAAAGGATATGTGTATTTTCTTACTGACAGATTTCTTGTCATTTTGCAGAGTTAAAAAATCACAATATGCAAAATCGTTCTACTGTACAAATACATTAAATATATAGATCTTTAACAAACATTCATTTCACTCTCAAAGGAGTAGGTTCTGTATGACCCATTTTTGGCCCCAAAATTAAACAATGTATAAGCTAGGGCATATTGCATTTTTTACAAAATTTTATGTCATATTTAGCTGATTCAATTGATTTTTTGTCAAAAACATATTACTATCATGATGTTGCAGTAGCTTAAACTTGGCCTAAAATAGTAAATTTTACCAAATTTGTTAATAATTGCATAACCATATTTCATCAAGTTTTTAGATTTGATAGTGGCCACATCTGTGTTGAGACTAAATTTTTTTAATATGCTATGTATATTTGTTAGTTACATCATATATGTATATATTTTGAATGAACAAAAATGCAACCATTACTAATTTTAACAAAACTGCATAAAATTCCAACAACATAGTGAAATTTTCACTACATTTTGAATTTAGCCAATGTTTATGATGTCATCACTAAGTACATGTTTTCTTAAATGCAAAACCATGTCTGATTTTGTAAAAAGCAACAATTGTACTGTTATTCTGTTGATTCAGAGTATGCTGTGTCAATATTTGAAAATTTTAGGGCCAAAAACGGGTCATGTCAAAACCACTCCTTCAACCATAAACATAAAATTAAAACAGTGTTCATATAAATTGAACCTGTGCATTTTTAACTTCCATTTTCAAATTATAGATACATTTCCACTCTTATTTTTTGATTCTGTCATTTTACCCTGTGAAAAAATTTCACACCAATGTGATGATTAATAAATAGATGTATTGAACTTGACAAAGTTGACATGATATCACAATCTGCTGCTAACATGACATGGTTGTAATTTAATGAATAAGTGATGAACACAGAGAGGTATCAAATGTACATTGTACCCGGATGACTTGCTCCATCACCAATGTCCAGCTCAAATTCTTCATGAAGACGAACCTGACTGATTGATGCTGTTGCCATGGCAATATCAGGCATGGTCTCACTTAAAACATGGTCAGTACATGGATTAATATCAGGCTGAAAAAAATAAAGACAGTTTTTTAACCAGATAAAGATACCCATGCTTTCCAAATTTGAATGACACCATTAAAGGAAAAAAAATGTTTATGATCAACAGCACATTACTCCCAAAACCTAACTGATGTCTTTGCAAGGGCAGTACAATACGACCCCAGCACCTTGACATGGGAAAGTTGCACAAATGAACATTTGGGAAAGTGTAGACAAGTATTTTGCTGGACACAGTAAATTTTTACCCCTTTTATCCATTAACTGGAGTAAATTTTGTTGCCTTTTTCACAGAGAATCATTCAGGAAAAACATCAAAAATTAGTTTTATACATTATTTAACATGGATTAGTGAAATACACTGCTGCCAACACTACACTTATAGCTCATACCCTACCTGTTTGAGTGACCTTGTGGGCGACACCATCTGTACAGGTTTTATGGGACTACCATGTCTACTCCTACGACTAAGTGGTGGACTCTGCCTTCGTCTGATTGGAAATTGTGGGTTAGTTCGTACAGGTGTAGGTGGTTGACGATGTCGTACTTCATTTGAATGATAAAAGTGACTATTTTGTAATATTTCAACAGTTGTATCAGGCAGTCCAAACTCCCTGACTATACGCAACTGAATCTGATAGTTGACAGCACGTTTATCAGAGTATGGTAAAGATAATGCTCGGGAAGTCAATTTATTTTCCTGTAATTCTTTCTCTCTATGGATCATTATCTTCAGTGTGGTTTGGTCTGGTACTACAAAATAAAAGTTCAATATACTACATAGTGCTGAAATAAAACATGTACTGCCTGTTCATCTATTTCATATTTTTGCAAATGAAAGATACAATATGATCTAATTTTATGATCTAAATGGTGTTTGTTGCAATATCCTCATCTTATACTACTTTAGAAAAGATTTCTTATAAGGGTTTTCATGGTTATAATGTTACGGTTTAAACAATGCAATTAATCATACGCCACCATTCAAACCTGTCTACTAACCAATTTACCAAAAATATACATTGTATTTACAGACATGATTTTGCCAACATAGAAATAAAGCGGAAATGGGTAACAATTCTACGTGTATTAAATGATGCAATATGGGAAAATCACGGTTTTTGAAAAGCAGAATTCCACTTAAAAGCAGAAAAAAAATCATGTCTAAATTCCACATCAAATACATAAAATGTGCTCATGGTACACAGTTGCTTCAGACCAAATATCAAATCAATCCAAAATACACAAGCTTTGAGGAAATTTTACAAGACATACAGACAAAGAACCTTACAGCAAGGACATAAAATTTATTTGTACAACTTGTTTTCAGAAAAAAATGATGATAGTGTCTCATGTGTGACTTATACCTTGTCTCCATAAATTGGGTAATTTTAGACACAATTATGCCTAAACAGTTAAAATACAGCTGATTGAGCATGGTTATTTAAAGGGGGTTATTTAGTGCAGGAACTGTTGTTAAGCAAAACTCCAGTGTGAAATCAACAAATACAGCATAATAAAAATACAGAATAACATCTATATGTTCAAAGTTTGGTATATATATCACTTTAAATACACGCAGCTTTTGCTTAAACTGTGTATAATATGTAGTTTGTAGTTAATATGATATCATCGTATTTAGTAAAAGATGATCAGTTTCAACTGACCATCCACAACCTGGCATCTTTATTTGGAAGTGGACATTTTGGCTGGGGTCAAAGCCCTACCTATCATAAAGGTGAAATTTAAAAGTAATATAATAAACAAGCAAGATCTGACAAAATGTCAGAATACTCAAGCTGTATCAATCAAAGTTTATGGTTTTGTGTCTTCTACT
>JARWCS010367794.1:0-10374 GCA_034783895.1 Geukensia demissa | reverse complement strand
AGTGTGGACGCCGCCGCCGACGACGACGACGACGGAATTTGGACTGCTATGTCTCGCCTTCAGCGACTTTCGTCGCAGGCTAGACAAAAAGTGCAAGTCCAGTGTAGAATACCCATGTGAGACATCAAAAGAGCATAGTCCAACTAGACAAGACAAATTTGAAAAAAAAACTAAAAGATAAAACGAAAACAAAAGGAACAAAGGCTTGGAATCCACGAATTCCTTTACAAAACAGGAATGGGATCCGGTGCTCATGAACGTTAAGCATCCCTTGTCTTGTGCGCAATACCCGTTATTGGTAAAATTGCACTGTAATGCAATAAGGATTCATGTGGAACAAGCGCGGGTTTTACGGGCACAAGGAGTAGCAATCGTCATTAATGGAACACATGCCTACACTTGGGAGACTGATGAGGTCCGCGGTTATCACAAAAATTTCCAAGGCAAATGTAACATATGCAATCAACTGCACCAGATGTTCAATGCTATATTAGGGAAACCATTTGCAGCCTGGAAGACCGCTTCGCTGAGCATCTATACGAGATTCACTTTTGATTTAGTATGAGTATCGAGTTATAAAAGTCGAGTATGGAATCAGAAAAGTCGAGTGTAAAATTGAAAAGTTGAGTATCGAGTTAATAAAGTCAAGTATCAAGTTAAAAAAGTCGAGTATCTAGTCAGAAAATCAAGTATCTAGTCAGAAAGTCGAGTATCGAGTTAAAAAAGTCGTGTATCGAGTTGAAAGTCAGAAAAGTCGAGTATCGAGTCAAAAGTCGAGTATGCTTTGTTAAGATAATTGTGTTATAGGCCCTATTTACACAATTTCGCAATAGTAGTACCCGTCTTTTAATGAAATAATTTATGCCAGCTGGTGCTATCCCCATTTTTTTTAACTTCTCAAGCGCAGCATGATACGAACGGAGCACGTCGATAACAGTACACTCACTTGTTTCTAGGACTTGCTTGACACAAAAAATGTTTGATGCAATAATGTGTTTGACACGTTATATGTTTGATACATTTATAATTATATTTGAGTTATGTAAAATATTTAAGCTCCAAAAAAGCTGAACAATTCTGAAAGCTTTTATTGAGAAGAATCAATGGAAAAAAATCCCTCAATATTGCATTTAAAGTGATAATTTTATGTATCCCTCAAAATCCTTTTTGGCTCCCTTTACCTCGAAAACGGTAAGAGATAGACAAATCTGTTAATATGTAATACTGAAAGCTCTCATTAAGAGGAATCGAATGAAAAAAATCCCATCTAAATTGAATAAAAAATGTATAACTTTGTTAGCCTTGAAAATTTGTTTGCCCCTTCCGCCCTTTTATCTAGACAAAGGTAAAATCATGTTTCGAAAATGCGTGGGGTAACTTTTATATTGTATTTTCCACAGGGAACCTTTTGCAAAAATCCCAGTAATAAGAGTTTTCTTAAATTTGGGAGGGGCCTGTTGACACCTTTTAACTCGAAAACGGCAATAGATAGACTCGATGAGTCAATTCAAAAATCAAATATTCAATGAAATAAACCCCGTCAAATGGGATGCCAAATAATACCAATAACCAAATATTAAAAAAAAATCCTTTTCTGCCCCTTGTGAATGAAGGATACGGACTGGAACCCTTAAATAAATTTGGAATTAGTACCAACAATCAATGTCACAAAATATTACAAGAATCAATTCCCTAAAACAGAAATTATCGAGCGGGAAACCTACCTGTCTACAGACGCCAACACCAATGACCTGCAGCATCATACAGATGATACGACCGCAAAATTTTTGCGGTTATATAAACAGTTAAATGTGTTTTTTTAGACGAAATGAAAAAGGTGATTTTTTTATCGTGATATCATTTTACTATAAAATATACAATACAAATTCTTTATTGTCAATCAAGACTTATTGAGCTGAACAATTAACATAATTAAATACTATGATTGGTTTCATTGTAAACGATTGTTTTACTAGTTTGTCTTTGTTACATTGGTATGAATCTAATATTTCTTTCTTTTATGTCTATAAATCTCTTGTATCTTTTAAAATGCATATGTCGAAAATCATGTCCTTTTGGTACCATATAAGAACAAAGCCAATTTTGAGAAATCAAAGTCGTGTAATACAGTAACAAGATTTCTTTAATGGAAAGGAACCCCGTTTCATCAATCTCATCAACATTTTGTAAAAAAAACAGGGGAGATGTATAAGCGTTAGTTAAAGCCGTGAAAGAAATATGCCATCCATATTCAAACAATTCAAGTCCTATATTCAAGTATTTCATTAGAAGAAATTCAAACAAAACATCGAACGCTTACATAATGTCTTATTCTGTGAACCGAGAAAATAACTTAACTTAAATCTTTAAATCTTAACTCGATACTCGAATATTCTGACTCGATAGCCGACTTTTTTTTACTCAATACTCGACTTTTCTGCCTCGTTACTCGACTTTTTAAACTCGATACTCGGCTTTTTTTACTCGATTCTCGACTTTTTTAACTCGAGCCTCGCCTTTTTTTACTCGATACTGGACTTTATTTAACTTTACACTCGACTTTTTTAACTCGATACTGGACTTTTCTGACTCGATATTCGACTTTTTTAACTCGATAATCGACTTTTCTGACTTGATACTCAAGACTCTACAATAAGAAACCATCATCTATACTCAGTCGAATCTAAAGTAGATTGTCCAGGCGGCAAACACTTCAGACGCAAATTTAATATATAGCAAGAGTGAACTGCGTATCACCGTCCTCGTGAAGACATATACTGTCAGCGACAGTTTCTTGAACAAAGGATTATGAATCCTTTGGGCACTCTAAGACCGCGTGGCATGAAAAAAAAAACAGTTTAATGAATAACGGACTGTAAATTAATAGCCATTTTTCTACACCAACATTTTTATCCCTCCGCTTTTCTACCACAACTCTCGCATTTCGCCTATGTCTGTCAGATGTATTAGCCTAATCCAGTTTTTTTCACTGATTCCTATCTTATTAGGTTACCAAAAGGAGCTTAATGTCAATCATGTAAAATTTAACACTGCATTTAAAAGACAACGAAATCTCTTTTTATCATTTAACAATACATTTCTGTGTCTTTAGAGTGTGTTCAAGATTGATACGCCTCGTGGTTTAACAGTTTTCAGTTCCTGTCGGGTGTGAAACCATATTTTATTCATTCCCATCTAAACAAGGCCTTTAGGTAAAAAATTTGGGAATAAAGTTTTATTTTCTTGTTGTACATTCTCATATTTTACATGTTTGGTTTGTTTTTGCCCTTTAAATGTGGCTACTTTTCAACCCTTATCAGTTAGTCTTGCATTTTTGTTTTAATGCCATCATGCAACATTTACTCTTATTTATATTGTGCTGTGTTAATGCAATAGCAAGGTTATTGACAATATGTACTGGTTGGAATGACTCAATCTTTCAGCTTATATTAAAAATGTTTATCTTAAGTGGAATTTAAGGAAAAACTTGGTTTCTTCATGAACATACTTTTTCAAAGAAAGAATAAACTGAGACTCACATTTCATGGTAAATTATGAATAAATTTGTACAGTACTTGTTGTATCCTTATAAATAACCAAAAACGTTTGGTTGTAAAATATTTATAAATATGAATTCACATTATTTTCCTTCTTCAATCACAGTTGTTGATAACTATAAGAATAAATACTTATCATGTAGAAAAATATACACAATTCAAAAATTATACAAAAGTTAATAAATAGTCTATATAATGTGAAAAAACTGACTAGGAATTAAAAATAGCACAGTTTTAGCATATTACACAATTTTCAATAATACAACAAATTGTCTGGATTTGCATCCAACATCAATAGAGGAATCTAAATTACCAAGATGAATGAAAAATAATTCATTTCTATTTTTTTATTTATGAAAAAACTGAACAATGCTGGGAAAACTGTGAGGTGTCCATTAAAAATTTTAGGTATTTGGATCATAATTGACCATGTGATCAATAAAAATACAAAAGCTTTTCAAGACACAGCTAACATAATAACATCAGAATAGATCAGGACACTTCAATTATTACTAATAATTCATAGTAAACCTTTCAATAATTTAAGCAGGGTAACAAATGATTTTTCTTTTCAGAAACAATATATTTTTTAGAATTAATAAATTGTCAATTTCCTTTAAATTGCTAAACAAATATTTGACCACCATTTTTATAATGGTCTGGAGTCCTTAACCTATATTCACTCAGAATTTAATGCTTATTTCCTTGCCATAACCACATGTGAGTGCCTACTATACAAACTATGAATAATGATTAAGTGTACCTAAATGTATGTAAACCACTAACAAAACTGGAACAAAACAAAACTGATTTTTTAAAGTTAATAAAGATTGGTCTATGTTGTACAGTCTTTTTAAAAACTGGAAGAAATCAATTGTCATGGTGACTATTTTTCACATGAAGCACTATATTTGCTGCAATTGAATTCTGGTACATGTATATTCATTTATATGTTTTGCTGACAAATTTGACAAAACTTAGGTTGCACAATAAGATGGGAATTTGCTACTTTTTCTTTTAGATTTATTTTGCTATATTTTCATCTATGGTTTTCTTTTTATTCTCAAACAAAACTGATGAATTGTTAAAAGAAAATACACCAAAGAATTTGAATCCTTTTTTTTTAAAAAAGCTGGTTTGATACTCCTGCATGTAGACTGTTAGGGCTCATTTATACTTCGAAAGCAATCGTCGCACAATAGTTGAGAGATGTCGCCCGAAGTCGCGCGAAAATCGCTGGGTGTTTATACTTTCGTAAAATGTTTAAACTTTAAATCCCAGCGAAAATCAATTGTGACCGTTCGACGAAGTATAAATGAGCCATTACTCTCCAGCTCTAAATACTAGGCACTTAAGTGTTGACAGGAAATCAGTTCTTATTGTTATAATCAAGTTTTTATACTGCTCAATTCATAAATAGTGAGTCGATTCATAAATAGTGATGAAACTAATATATTACTTGTCCAGTGTAGTAGGTGTGTTTGGATGATGTTCAGTATTGTTCTGATCATTTTGGGGCAACATTTTTTGGTTTTATCTATAGTTGTTCTATTGTCATGGTTTCTATCTTCTCTATGAGAGCAAAAACCAGTCAAGTTATAATTCAGAAATGCTATTTTCACATTCCTATTAACAATATTTACTTGTGGGAATTTATTTTCAAAATAATTTTCTGGTCACAAGCACCATAAAATTTGGAAATAAATTTGACTTTTCTTTTACTATTGTTAAAATGAGTCTCAAAAGCTAGTGAAAGTAGTTTTTTAAACATTTTTATCCTGCTCATGATTTCGTTAAGAGTTTTGCAACATATCTTTAAGCTATATACCTTTTTTTGCTTCTTTTCCTGAATTGTGTTTTATATGTTTGTTGCAACAACTTTTCCATTTTTTCAAAGAGCAAATTCATGTTTTGAGGCTCGACCCACAGAGCTGACCCAGTGCAATCCCCAAATGGAGGATAGGGAAACCCATGTCTTTGGGGGCTTCCAAGCCTGGCCATGGACCATTGATTGTGACGTGTGTGACCTGCTCCATTCATGAAAAAGATTTTTTTTTAAAAGTAGGCTGATGCACTTACAAGAGGCTAAATTTTTCATCCCTATCTATCCTTCCAATTTTCCAGTGTCCCACCCCAGCCCCTCATTTATTTTAATAATTGTTGAACTTGTACTCGTCCTAAATATGCATGAAATATTTGCCAACAATCAATAAATCAATCTTGAAAGTAGACAAAATTGTGCTTTAAATACTTTAAACAGAGACTACATTTTAAAAGCAGTTTATAATTCCAAGATATCAGTTTCTCAGGTTATGTGAGACATAAAAGTCAAATGTAACTGAAAAAGAATCAAAGTAAATAAAATTCATATACTTCTTTTCCTAATAGAGTAAAACTTGTCCTATTGATCACCTCTGTTATGCAGCCACTTTATTTTAAAGGCCACCAATCCATTTCCCTTTGCTCAAGGTTTTATTATGAATGACAATGGTCACTTTTTCTTTTTTTCAAAAACTGACCATATAAAATAACAATTTAATATAAAAAAAAATATGTTTTAAGTTGCTAAAGCATGCATAGGAATCTTGTTTTAAAACCAGATTTAACAATGACAACTGACAATTGCAAATCAATGAATTAATTTCATAAAAACTGTAGTTGTCAATAAAAAATGGCCTTTAGTTGTAGTTGTCTTGTCATGAAGGATATAAAGAAAGATCACTATATGATAATGCCATCGGTGACTGTAAACTAAGTTCCTGTTCTAAAGCGTCCATGTCTATATTTAGATCTCCAGTCACTTCCATCCAATCAGTTAACAGAGATGATGACAATGGTGAAGGTTCTGATCTGCCTCTGAAAGAAGATAAATGCATAGCAATGTGACTTGAACATGTTGAAATCAAATGTTTTCTATTGTTAATAGTCAAATAAAATTTAATGAAGCATCGTTGTTTTGTTGTCTTCTAATAGTCAACATGCCCAAATTATAAATATTCTAGCATATCAGAAATGAGGAATTAGGAAAAACAGTAAATTAAGATTGGTCTACAAACCTTATTTTGATACCATGGATACTAAGGGACACTTATTCATGACAAAATTAAATTCACTACATTATAAGTTTATGCAAGTTCTTTCCTGAACATAGAAATTATTGAATTCAAGGCAATAAAACTCTTCTTAAACTGGAAACCTTCCTATAATATTTGTAAGTATATACATGTCGACCCTCTTTATAACGACATTCTTTACAACAGAATCCCTCTTTATAATGACATTCTTTACAACAGAATCCCTCTTTATAACAGCAAAGTGAATTTACAATTCATCATTTTCCATAAAATTTGGATTCTTTATAACAGAAAATTCATTTTAACGTCACAATTGTCAGGGTACAAATGTGGTTGTTTTATATAGTGAAAATTCTTCTTTTGAGGAATGTGTCTGGCTCAGAGGTATGTTGTATAGTTATATTTCAAAAAGTTTTTAGAAACAGGTAGCAACAGAATCTTTTGGTGAGTGGTTGTTCCTTAAAGTTTAAATTTACCAATATAATTAAACTCTATCTATTTTCATTTCATACTGTTATATTTAAAAGTAAAAAAGACAGTGTTTTTCATCTTTAACATTCACATCATTTAACATAGCACAAATGAGCAGCCATTGGGATCATTCACTAGTAAATAGTTTTCCTTAATCTCCTCGCCCCTTCCTTAATTTTAGCGGGATTTCCTTATTTTGAAGGTAAGTTCGATGAGATTAAGGAAGGTTCTCTAAAATTAAGGGAAACCCGGTAATTTTAAGGTGGTTCGCTAAAATTAAGGGAAACCCGGTAATTTTAAGATGGTTCGCTAAAATTAAGGAATGTACCGATGAGATTAAGGAAAACGACCGCTAACTTTGCAGGTCGATTTTTCACCCATAGGCGATCGTATTAGGTGGTCGTCTCAAAATACGCTTTACAATTAAACTGTCACGACTAGTTGTGTATTCGGTACTGTCACGACTAGTTGTGTATTCGGTACTGTCACGACTAGTTGTGTATTCGGTACTGTCACGACTGTCGTTGTGTATTTCGGACATACCTAACTTATAACATAAACCCCAAAGAATTCAGCATACAAATTTATATAAATAAATTTAATAATTTTATGAATACACAAAAATTATAAACTGTCAACACAAAATATATGATCTGGCTACGTAATTTACAAATCCGCGATAAGTGCTGTTTTGTGAGGGCGCTCTCGTATCATCGATAAAGAAGGGGTTTATTACCAATTATCCTACTTTAAATTTAGGATTTTACAAGTTTCTTGATTATATGCCTTTCTGTTGAAATCTAAATGTTTTACCATTGCCAATAAATTTATGGAATATCAAATGCATGTCAGTCAAGATCGGTCCATACAAATGCCACACTGAAAGGCCTCCTTAGTGCATTAAGAAGGAAAAAGAGTGCACTGAGGACAATTTAGAACAACGGTATAATAGCAAATGACTTCAAGATATATGTTTTAAGTCATACAAACTAATATTTAAATATTATTCTCGATTAATGGAAATTGAGAGAAGCACAAATACTGCTAATAAGTTTATTTGATTAAGATCAGCTCTTCAGGAAGATCAGAGCATGTACTCAAATAATTGTATTTTTTCTTGGGTAAATTATTTACACAACTTGGAGAAAGTTATTGATATACCATCTTTAGAGATATCCTACTCATATTTCGAAAGTCATTAGAAGATTTCTATAAAAATAAAACAACAAATCAGTTAAATAAAGTTAAAATTTCAAATTCAGGAAAATTGGTCAGTTATGTAATGAATTTAATTTGAAACCATATTTATCTTTTGATATTCCTAAATCTTTACGTGCACAATTAACTAAATTGAGAATCAGTGCACATTCTCTTGAAACTGGAAGATATGGTAGACCATCTATTCCGACCACAGAAAGTTTTTGTAAAAATTGCCTGGATGAAGTTGAGGATGAAAAACATTTCCTGGTGCATTGTCCTTTATATAATAATATCAGGGACAGATACACCATATTTCCAAATTCAAAACCATAAATGAAAATGATTATATTTCAAAATTGTCAATCCTCAAAATTATGAACAAGCTAAACGGCTATGCTTATTTTTGAAAGATGCCATGGATATTAGGTATAACTTCTCCAATACATAGTTACAATAGAATTTATGTCTTTTCCTATTAATAATTACTTAATAAATTCATATTTTTTTATATTGTGTACATGTATATGATACAGGATAACTTCAAGACCTAAACCAACCAAGCAGTCTGGTCTAGGTATAGGGAGGAAGAGTTTGATACTTATCAGGGCTCGACATTAACGGTAGTCCAATTGCCCGGGACAAGTCACAATAAACTTCGGGCTAGTAAACATCCTGTGTCGTTTGTTCGATTGGGCAAGTGAAAAAAATAATATTAAGCAGATTGTAAAAAACATAACCCCTACAAGAAATCTTGTTTTTTTGTTTGTTTTGAATACCAACTTTTTGATGTTTTTTTCATGTTTCTTGTTTCGCGTTTTTCCCCTATCCAAATATAGCGCAGTATATTTACTGACCAATCGGAATTGACTACTAATTATAAATCGACCAATCACAAAACTTGTCACTATTTTTGGGTCGCTGATCACGCAGTGGAAAACGTGATCAGTGAAACATGTTTATAAGTCGCGTTATGTGTATATTGCCGCATTCTTTGTTTTGTTCAATTAATGTTTGTTTTATTTTAAAGATATATTTAGAATTTGTTTGGAAACAAATGCATACATCATATATATATTTTTAATCAGACACGCATCGAGGTCATTTAATAACGATCTTTTTTCTAGTATCGTGATCACTTGTTCTAGTCATACTTTTCAAATACTATTGCATTAAAAAAATATTTGTAGACAGAATTTTTGTCTAGGGAAAATGAGTCCCTATGAACTACAGATCTATAACTTGAACAGTTGCGCAAATGTTTCCTGCCACTATAAACCAAATAAATAAATAAATGGTTAAGTTCGAACCAGTAATTTATTCAATAAAATAAATCAAAATAATATACATGGATGGTGAATGGTTATTGAGTATGACATTGAAGATTGTGTTGACTACCATGCATTTAGTCAATTTTACATAAAATATATTTATTGGATAACATACCCGGTACACTTCAGCACAGAGCTACTCAGTAACTGCCCTGACTTTTTTACTATTTTAAAGTATTTTTGCTTCTGATCATGCTGATTTGAATTAATCGCTGTTGATATTGGTTTGGGCATGTACCTGTTGCTTTCGGACAACTAAATTTTCATGGTTACTTACCCGAAGCAACAAGTGGTTAAAAAAGTTAATGTCGAGCCCTGTCCATTGATTAGGTTCAAGTTTTCATGCTTAGGTCTATTTCTCATTTACTATGAGTGGTAGGTCAACAATATTGGGTGTGCCTATTGATTATTAGTAGTACATGTCAGTCTACCACATGTCTATTGTCCTTGACCTCAGTTTCACGATCCATTGACTAGGGTCAAGTTTTCACATTTAGGTCTATTTCTCATTAACTATTAGTGGTAGGTCAACAATATTTGGTGTGCTTATTGATTATTAGGAGTACATGTCAGTCTGCCACATATCTTTTGTCCTGTTTGTTGTCACTTGACCTCATTTCTTGGTCCATTGACTAGGGTAAAGTTTTCATACTTAGGTCTATTTCTCATTTACTATAAGTGGTAGGTCAACAATATTGAGTGTGCTTATTGATTATTAGGAGTACATGTCAGTCTGCCACATGT